>CAJNOQ010000031.1:0-97105 GCA_905250885.1 Didymodactylos carnosus
TCCTGTTGGAGAAAGTCATGCATGGACTCCTACAGAACTCCTGTGCAATCCCCGAGGAGTCCCTGCCAACTCCCCATTCACCGTTTGTTTTGTAGATAGGCAATATATAAATATAATGTAGTTCTATGATAAAATTTTAAAAGTTTTCTTCTAGTAAATCAACATTAATGTGTCAACCTTCGATGGGTGATATGTGCTGCAGCGGTATCAGTGATAGTATCTAGCACTTAATTACTAATTAGTTACATGAAATTAAGAAGATGGATCAATAGACCCACAGGGAGTCCCCAAGGACTCTCTTGAAAATCTCTGAGAACTCCCCAGGGACTTCCTTAAGAATCCCATAGAACTCCTGCGGGAGTCTTGAGGAATCCCTCTTGAATCCCTTAAAAATCCTCCATAACACCACAGAGGATCTTGCCGGGCCCCCGCGACAGGACTCCTGCTGACTCCTGTAGGACTTTTTTTCCAGGACTCCTGCGGGAGATTAATCAGGAGTCTCACTAGGGAGAGCGCTGCAGAATTGTCCCAGACCCGAATGTTTGGTTCATTTAGCCAAAGACTGCTTTTTTCACTTAAGAAATTTTTAAAAATCAGTGGCATCGAGTTAACATCCATCTTGAGCCTCGACGCAGTTTATATTTTGACGAGATATGCATTGCTCAATTTTGTATGCCCATACATAAAATTCATGTTCATTAGGTTTTCTCACTTTTTTGCCAAAAGCAAACATTCGTACGAGATTCAAAATGATCCATCGACTTATATAATATTTCCTCGTATGTTCAAGAGAGACTATAAGGTTTTCATGAAAGTTGATGTAAATAGACACGTTGGATTTGCGTGATTATATAGAAAACATGTTAGACTATCATTTTTATATCGATCATGTTTGAAGGTTCATAAAACATAGTAATTTTCCAAATATCTTCCAGAAATCCTACTTTCTATAAAAGATTTTTAACTTTTGTATTTTACAGAAAGGTCAAAAGCATCAAACTCTTGGCTACAAAACTGCAAGAATCACGCGTAGTGAGCATTTTTCTAACAGCAGGCGAAAATCAGAATTTTATGCTTGTAAACCATTTTTCTTATAAATAATTATCATTGCTTAGTCATCTTTGATGCTTTTCAAGAAAAAATAAACATTTTTTCAGAAAAAAAACAACCGATCTTGCAGGTTGAAAACGAAAAAATATCGATCGATGGATTCGATCCAAAACTTATTGTGTTATATATGATTCGATACAACCTGATACGCTGATTCAGAATATGTTCTTATTTTTTTCTTAAAAGTATTTCTCAACGGAAGAACATAGATTTTACCTGAAAAATTAGAGGACTTTTTGGCTATGTTTTATCGCGATCTTTGACGCTGGGAATCAAAAATTTGATTCTGTTAAACTGAACATCTATCGTTGTATATTTTACTGTCTTCGAATCAGGAAAATTTGCACTTTCGATTTTTTGCTTAATGTCCGCCTGGATGGCCATAGTTCTACAGCTGTCTTCAATCCGACCTTATTCAAAATGGTCGCTCTTTTTCAAAGGATTGTAGCATTTTTAGGACAGTAATACATAACTGATAAGTTTGAATGTATTCACTTAGGAAAACAAAAAAAATCACAACTGACCATAGGTTTTCCCTCACTTATTCTAGAAATTTTTTTCTCTGACCGTAACTATTGGATATCTAATTATAGATGAGCAAAGTACGGGATATATAAATCTGTGTAAAAAATAGACTAAAATATATATTTTCTCTCGTGTCTATGACGAAATATTACGCGAAAAGCAAATGTCAATTGAGAATAGATTGATAAGTACTTTCTCATTTGAATGTGAGAAGCCTTACTAACTCATTTAAAATTGTCCAATCAGACGATGCTCATTATGGTCGTTGTATTAGATATTAGATTTAGTCAAATTCACTGGACGCTATTAAAATCTCATTATTCAAAATGGACTTGTGAATTATCTTGTCAATGGTGGTGTAAATTTGAATTGTGACCTTCCCACTCATCATCATTATATACGAGCACAAACACCAACACCAACAAAAAAAAAAAGAAAAAGTCATACTATTATTACATTTTAATGTTTATCTCGTGTTGGCTGTCGTGCAATAATACAGACAACTATATATTCTTCTTGTTGATGAAATAATGTAAATCGATTGTCAAGAGGTTAAGTGAAAGAGAGAAAATATTCATTCGACTACATTTCCTCTTTTTTTCATATTCATTAAATGATGTCATTTTACAACGTGATATATACAAAACATAATGTTTGCAAACGCATGTTGAATGCCTATTGCATGAGTTTTAAAATTAGAAACAAAAGAGAATACGTTTCATCAATTGATGAGAAATACATTCGATTTTTTTATTCGACAGTATTCAACCGCATATGATATCATTAAAATATCACTAGCTAAAAAAACGAAATATGTGAGACAAAAAATTTTTTAAACTTGTCCACTATAATGAAAATTAAGATGAATTTGAATAAAGTCTGAGCCACTCAGTTTCTATGAAGATCTGAACTATTTTACAGAATAAATAAGTTGTAGATTAGAAAAGTAACGGTATCTGCAAAACATAAAAAAATAGACATTATTAAGAGTTCTTTAGCGATCTAAAAGAAATAAGAAAATGTACCGTATGTGTGTAACATCCAGTTTCTTTTTCTTCGTGATGAACATGCGATAGAGTATTAAATGTTGTCGGTAGTTGAACGTTCTATTTTTGGATATGTATAGTTCGGTGTTGTGCATTGAAGATGAAAGACGTCAACAATAAAGGAATTATCACTTGATTTGTTCTTTAGTTAAAAGGCTGTGCACAAAAGCATAAATAACAACAAAATAAATGTCTTGTATAACTTTAAATTGAAAACCATTTCAAATTTGTCACACAACGTAGAAGATCGATTTGCTTTTTATTGAAGAGAAAAGCATGAAATCCGTATAAAAAAAAATTCATGACTAAAAAAACGAATTGAATCATCAAATAGAAAAAAAGATGTAAAAGCTTTTTACGAACTTATTCTCGGAGAGACATTATATCCTTACTGAAACGGGAAGAGGAAGTGTATCTATTCTCCTCTTCAAAAATGATTACTTCAATTTTCTGATTTTTTTTCTTAAAAATGAAGATTTTACTTGTGACTGCATCCACTATGTCATACATCTTTTTAAAAAAGTGAGATGAAAATAAAAGATTATACCCTCTGTTCGTAACTGTGATTGGACGAACAATTTGAGATCTATTTTAAACTTTCACAGTAAAAACCTGTTGCTCTTTTTTTTTACTAAAATATGTTTTTTAATGTAAAACTAACTCAGATTATATTTTACTACGACTTATAAAAAAAATAGAACTTATTCAGAAATTTGCGTGTCGTTCTCCTTACTCCAAATCACTTGAGGTACCGCTGAGAAATATCTGTTTAACAATAAATACAGTAGAATACAATTACCTTATTGATAGCTAAATATTATAGAAAATGAGTTTATTTCGTGATAATACTTAAACGAGAGAAAATTTGTTAATTAATTTAGAGAACATATAAATATTTACACGATATAAAGGGTAGTAATAAATAGTTCATGAAAGACAATTTATTTGACATTAGTTTAATAGCCACATTGATTTGTTCTCATTTGCTTACACACTTTAAAAGAATAGAATAAATAAATATTTTGAGTATGTGTAAATTGAAACGGGCACCTAGACTATAAACAAGATGATTCTGTTTTCTTATTTGTTATTTTAGCATCATCATTGGAACAAAACACGTTAGATAAAGATCTCAAACGAAAGAGCAGTCGACCAACATTTACCGGTCATCAAATATTTGCATTAGAAAAAATGTTTGAACAAACGAAGTATTTAGCCGGTCCCGAACGTGCTCGATTAGCCTATTCATTGGGAATGTCTGAAAGTCAAGTGAAAGTAAGTAATTCATATTTAAATTCTTCACTAAAGATTTTTGGTGATTATTCATAACACTGAAATATTCTAAACAATAAAAGTATTCAGTAAAACCGAAGAAAAAGCAAATATTTTGTCTGCCGCTGTTTATCTCGATTTGAGTGTACAAAAATCGCACTGTATAACCAAAACGTAATTTACTCGTAAAATAATGGCTGTTATTCTTCGACCAATATGGCCTAGAACTAATAAAAAGAATCAATAAATAAACTAGATGCCAACTGCGTACTGTGAAGATTGAAAGCCGACTGAATGAAACATTTCTCGAACCCGTTAGCTTCTAGCTATGACATAAGCTCCGTAGATAATTAATTTAAACCGGAAATCTATCAGTGGAAGAACCTGATATGTTCTTCTTTAGCAACAAAATATGTTTCGAATTTTATTCAGCTAGATTTATCTTCTACAGCATATTATTCACATCACTGTATCAGCTGATTCATTATCCTATCATACATTCTGCTATAACTTTCATCGTATCAAGTACTATAGTCTATATTCACTACGAAGGATGTCACGTGACGATTTATTATCTGATAGGTGAAACGATAGAGTTTTCTGAAAAATATACTCGTTTTCTGGTACTAATTATAGGATAGCTAAAGCAAATATTCGAAAACTAACTCTAGTCATGTACGACTCTTCTACTTTCGAATCAGCTTTTTTCGAAATCTGTACGATCAGAGATAATCGAGAACGGTGGGTAAAAAAATCAACTCAAAAGTGTAGAGAGAGAAAGAAGAAGAACACACGGGTTTCGGTTAAAAGCAATAAGCCGAGCCGATTACATTTCACTCAGTCGGCTTAAAAATGACTTGAAAGATTAGAGAGAGAAACAAGATGTAAAGCGTTTTATCTTTGAATGCATATGAGTTTATTCTTAGTGGTAGATTTGTTTGACAACAAAGACAGTGAGAATACCGTTGTTTTAGAACACGTTAGAATAAATTATTTCATTTAAGCTTTACTAGAATTTCCACAAATGCCAATAGTAAAAATCAATTTATCGTGTGATAGCGAATCAATTTTCCAGCCATTATTTTATTAAGTTTCATTTTTCATACCCATTGTTTTTGAATTAATTAAATGCTGAACGATAAAATGTATCGCTATTACTATATTCCTCGAATAATTTTTATTCCTGTATTCACATGGAGTCCTCTGAGTTCGTCCCAAATTGACTTCTCAATTCGTCCCATGAAGCTTTTTTTCTCAGTTCGTCCAATATATTTTTTTCTCAATTCGTCTCAGATATCTATGCTCGCGCCTCAAAATAAATAAAGTGTTGTACCATCGAACAGTTTAGTCGACGGCGATGGTATTGTAGGCAATACAAGGTGCGTGTACGTGGCAAAATGTGTCGTGTTAGCCACTACTATCACAAATTTAAATCTAAATAAGTTAAATTGGTTTGTTCATCAAAATGTTAGTTTTCACGTCTACTGAAAAAGCGAAATCAGTTTTGAATCATAATGGGTATCAATACACCAAAAAACGAGCAAACAAAACAAATAATCAATGGCGGTGTCGGGATCGAACTTGTTCAAGTACACTATTATTATGTACAGACGATATGAGAATTTTACGGAATGAATCAGCACACACAAGCGAGAGAGGAAACACTACCTCTTCGAAAAATATATTCATATATTCAGTCATATATACGCAAGAAGTACGGACAATTGTATTAAAGTTAATTAAGTGTAAACTGTTATGGGACGAACTGAGAATAAAACTTCATAGGACGAATTGAGAAGTCAATTTGGGACGACCTGAGAGTAAACTATTCACATTACAAAGATAGATAGAGATATTAATTAAATGACATGGACAGCAAAAAGATTTTCTCTTTGCTCACTTCAGATCTGAAATTTATGTCCTTGTTGTGAAAGAAAAAAAAAATCGCGTTTGACGAGGATATCAAGAGTGTCAAGTTCAATTTTTATTCTTCTTGTCTCCGTCTTTAAGCTCCAGCATTCAGTACTACAAGCTTGTTTCACATCTTTCGGAATACATAATCTTATCTGTCTATCTTCTCGTTCTCGTTTCTTATTCCTCTTATAAATTTAAACTTCTTAATGTCTTTCAGTCTTTTACTTTTCTTAGTCTTTATACAGCCAATGTATGACTGGCCTCGCCCCCGTCCTGCTTTCTAAGATCGTCGGCTTTTCCTTAAGCAAAATTTTTTCTTGAATTGAAAATGGCACTCTACGGAAAGCAAACTCGTGAACCATCTGGATAAATCAGTAATTAGTAGAAATTGAGCAAGAATTGATGAATGACAACCTCAGCTATTTAGTAATGTATAGCGTAGCGTATGCTATTTATCCTATCTCTTGGCCGCAGCAGATACAAATGCTCGAAACATTTGAATTCAAATTCAATCAGCTTGTCATCAAGAAAACAAAAACATCGGAAATTGCTGTCAATTTCTGACCTATTAGTTAATTTAGGCAATCGTTTATTCGGATAACTGAGTATTCCTTTTAGTCTTTTACTCCTTTTAGTTCTTTACTGCGCTTACTTCTTTTAACCATTTTGTTGAAAATGTTTTGTAAAATGTGAGAGATTTCAGATGGACTTATCCTCATGTCAGCAAGAAAACGTTTTACAGTTAAAATATCAGACATCAAACCACTTACAGCTAATCTTTGTCGAAAACTTTTTTTTCTTCTACGTTGCCTTCTTTTCATGGCAATAGATAGATACTTGAAATACATGAAAGTAAACTAAACTAAAAATGGCTTGTTTTATTCGCTTAGAGCTTATGACTATTATCATATTACTCCAGCTAAACTGATTATTTTCCATATATATTTAGGTTTGGTTTCAGAATCGTCGAACTAAATGGAGAAAGAAACATGCTGCAGAAGTCGTCGGTTCAAAACGTAAACAAGATAGAGAATCGCTTATTACCGCAGATTCTAACTCAAATTCGGACTGACCATATTCCTTTGTAACAATCATTTGAAGCAAAGCATAGGAAATTTGTTTCAACTTTGGCAAAAAAAAATCAATGGGAAAAAAAATAGCTGTAAAACAGAATTTATCTTGTTATTTTGTTCAGGCAACTATTAGTTATTCATCGTTTAAGTTTTTGAATATTTTATTTTAGTCTGTTTCGCTGATTGTGATTGTGTACATATTACCTTGGAATTTTCTTGAGTATTCTTCGTTTGTTCAATAACATTGTATTTAGAAATTATTTTTCAATCATTCCAAATTGTTTTTGATTTGATACAATGACTTCATATAGATTAATGTCTCTAAAAATATTGATTTGTTTTCGGTCGTAAAATTGGTGTGCAGATACGTTGACATATTTTATTAGGTTCATTTCTATTGACAGTTAGAAGTAGAAGTAGACTCAAAATATCTTTTAATCTTTCATTCTCTTAACATATGATTTCACAATGCAGTGTGGAACTGGCGTATGGATTTTGGACAAAACACCATTCTTCATACATTGCGTCATTTTCTTTAATATATATATATCACTACTCAATATTCGAAGCTTACAAAAATGAATTAAACATGACCTGAGATATCAATCAATAAATGATTATCTATGACTGTATTAAACAATAGTACGACGTTTTTCGTATAAATGTTGGAGAATCTGTTTTGCAGTATATTCATCGGTATTTTGAGCAATAATTCGAAATACTAAATAACCATCCGCATGTAAATAGTCCATGAAACTATCATCTGCGAGATAAGTATTAAGATCACGTCTTCTTGCTGATCTTGTCATCGATATAATCCATAGAATTATACTAATAAAATTAATAAACGTTAATACTAGCAACCAAAACCAAATACAAAGAAATATCTTTTCATTAAATAAATTAATTGGTAAAGTACATTGAATAACGTACCAATGTTGATTTGAACCTAAATGTCTTATCATAAAATCACACATTGTTACACGTGGAAATCTTGGTGATTCAAACAAATCTCCGCCACGAAAAAAATGACTCAACACTTCAAAACCATAACTAGAAAACTGAAACGATAAAAAAGCGTTTAGAAGAAAAAATTGTCCAAGACAATTTATAAAATATAACACTTTAATAAGAAAATACAAGATGACTAATCGAAAATTAAAATTCTTTAATTGTCCTCCGCAACATGTTCTACCACGCTCATAGTCTAAATATGAATTTAACGATTTTTTAACTATATCAAGTCCTTTATCACCCTTTATATCTTCTTTTATTGCCTTAGTAAGACGACGCAGATCAAGTCCACTTTGACGTGTAAGCGCATGCCAAAATATTTTTGGCGCATAAAATAATAGAGACATGCCAAACAAAATGTAAGTTGTCCATTGATAATAGGATCTAAACAAAAACATTATATTACTTGATGCGAGCCACTTTGATAGTTATTACTCACATATGGTACAAGCGAGGTTTTGATCGATCGGGAATAGTTACTATATAAAATAGTAAGATGATATCAAATTATTAAAATAAAGACATGTATTTACTTTCTTCAGTTGGCAAATAGTATGTTCCTTTCAACCAACATATACTGTTTGCATAGGTATTATGAGGTTTTTGGAATTGAGCTAGATAGGACAGAAAAACATCTTTAAATATGAAAATTGAAATCAAAACTAGCTTACCAGGCGTCCAACAATTAATTGGCTTTCCAACATATGTTTTAGCAAGAATAATCAATATGCATAGTACTAGAGCCCTCACGGTATATCGACTATTCAATCTATCAGCTAAATCGTCCTCTTCAAGACCGTGACTTTTCAGTCCAAATAGTTCCTCGGGTATCAGTATTTTTTTCATCTACAAAGTTTTTGAGAGTTTACAAAATAATAGAACATCCTATACAAAAGTCAGTATATAATTAGAAAAGACAATGTCGAGAATATACCTCAATGACAAAAGAATAAAAGGACTGAATATTTGTAGCAATGAAATATCAGTAGGTGATAAATACATTAACATGAAAACGATTATCCTAACAATAATTTGGAAATTGGTTCAAACAGGATAGAATTATCATAGGCTTTTTAATTAAAAAGAAGATAAACAACATAC
Source organism: Didymodactylos carnosus (assembly GCA_905250885.1). Taxonomy (NCBI): domain Eukaryota; kingdom Metazoa; phylum Rotifera; class Eurotatoria; order Philodinida; family Philodinidae; genus Didymodactylos; species Didymodactylos carnosus. The sequence goes on from CAJNOQ010000031.1 coordinate 9,056, forward strand.
GAGACTAACTAATGACTGACATATTGTAAAATACGTATGCGAGTGACGATAAAAGAGTTGAGTTACAGGTTGTCTTGCTCATTTCTTATTATTGTTTCTTTTAAATAGAATAGGGTCTTTGTTAATACACGAAGTCAGATAAATTATATTTTTAATATTTCTTAAAGTATATACTTTGTCTTCGTAAAATTTATTATCTACAATCAACAGTTAGACGTTTCGATTTCAATGTGCACTCTTCTTCAGTATACATAAAATAAAATTCCAACATAAAATTAATAAAACAAAATGTATATATACAAAAAAAACAATTTTCGTTTACATTGTAATATGTACAGTAGATGTTAAAACTATACAGTTTTTTGTATATATACATTTTGTTTTATTAATTTTATGTTGGAACAAAGTATAAATTTTAAGAAATATTAAAAATATTATTGTTTCTTGTTGTACTGATCACATGTATAGTATATTAACTGCAAACAAGAATGTGTTTCTATGATTAGACAAACGCTGACTTCATGTTTTGTGATAAAAAATTGAATCGGGATTTGTCTTTGCTCAAAACAACGCTTACTGTTAAGGGTTTTTCGTTAGTCTCATAGATTATTCGCACGAGAAAAAGAAATTTGGCATTTTCTGTTATTTGTAAAATATTCGTGCATGTTACATTCACATTGAAATGAAGCCTCGTGAAAAGGATCGTGAAAGAAAAAAAATAAAATGGAAAAAGTTTGGATTCCATAATAAAATGGCATTTAAACGAATTTCTAACGGATTTAAACTATCCAGGTCGAAGAATCGCACCAAGCTCGTACACCATTGTGCAAGGTCGTACGAGAAGTAAGAAGTGGTATGATTTCTTATACTGCGATTTTGGTACAGGTCTGATTATATGTGCGTCAGGTATTTTGTATGAAATTGTGCAGTATGATTCGTACACAATCGTTTGATAAAAATTGTACGTGATCATGTCGTACAATTTCATATGATTGGAATCGACATAGTACTCTTTAGATCTATTTTTTGCTTTTGTTGCGGTTTATACTTGAACTGTTAGAAAAAGCTTTGTTTCGAATTCAAATGAGTTGTTTAGTGTTAGAAGTATATTGCAGCAGAAAATTCACTTCAGTTTCATAGCACTAAGCACACTAGCTGCGTAGCAGCACTATCTGCTATCCTCGCGATGTTGTGCGATGCTCAACTCACTTATTTCTTTTTGAGCTTTCTTTAAATTGAATTCTAATTATTTAATAACACAGTTTTAGTAGGACGTTCAGAAATTAGAAGAAAGTAGCGCTGATTCAGAAGATTAGGGTCAGAAGAAAGTCTTTCCCTTTACAGTCAGTGCGTTTTTAACTTGAGCGCTATGTTCATAGGGATTTAGTTAGTTTGATGACAAGATTTGTGCTCGAAGCTTCGCGTAAGCGTATTTTCGAAAATTGGGTTCGGATGAGTCAGAACTGCGCGGATCAGAGCAGCGTATAACAGAGAAAATCACCTTCTGGAGAATTCTCTCCAAAAAATGCGTCTTAAAACATATTTTTTCAGACTTACTCTTGAAAGGACTGCTTCTCTTACTCTTTTTTCAACTCTCCATAATTTTTATTTACGAAATAAGCACATTTTTTTTGCAATGCTCTATTTGTTGATTTTCCTTTTTAAGAAATGTATTAAATTAAATTTTTTTTTGTGTTTTGATATGATTTACCCAATGAACTGAAATATTTTTACAGTTTTTTCAACCCGGCGACTCTTTTTCTAAACCTTTTATACCTTCCATACATTATTAAAAGGCATGAAAAAGAAATGAATTGAGAAGATTCATATGCGGCAAAAACGCACAAGAAAAGTAAAGACAGACTGAAACCAGCAAAAAACAGTCAGAATCATGTATTATTCGTACGTAGAATCGTATACGATCGTACAAAATCAGTCGCGATCTTATGTAATCTTACTATTTCGTACGTAAGATCGCATAGGATCAGATCGCGCAATATCGTACGTACGTTTGTTGTACGAAACGTATAGTCTGGATCCTGCGACTTTTCAGGAATCACGTTTCTGACGTCGACCGTACTATTTCGTATGTATGAATTTGTACGATTGTTTTAGATCATACCAGTTCGTGTACGATCATACAATAGAATCGTATCTGATCGTATCCAGTCTGGTACGATCCGCTCATACGATTCTTCGATTTGGGCAATTTAATATCTGCTTCTGCCTATAAGACTTTTAAATCTAATCAAGTTTGATCGTATTTATCTTACTTCAAAATAAGAACACTTTTGTAGGAGAAAGCAAAACAATTTTATGTGGACTGATGATTCAGTCTTTCAGGAATTTCTGACATTCAGTTTGAGAAAAATCTAAAAAAGTTAAAATCAAGTTTAAGTAAAGCTCATCTAAAAATTACCCTTCTATAAAGCATACCGGATCAGTTATGCTCATAAATTTATTCGGATACAGATCTATGGTATACTATAACAATGGTTTCTCTCTGATAAGTGATTTATTGAACCAAATATAGAGAGCTAAATGTATAAACACATAGTAGCTCTCGGTACAGTCTTAATTATTCAATGTGGATGTAAGGCTGTTTACCATTTATCTATCCAAATTCAACGATGGATTTTAAAACATATGTATATATATATACTTCTTGCTTATATCTCTTTTGCAACATGTTTTTTCTTCTTCTTCACATATGTTTGAGAGTGGGAAATTACAACGTAACAAAATTCTTTCTCATACTGATTTAAGCTTTAATCTTGAACCAGAACGAAATTGAGAATATAAATTCCCATTATATCATTCTGAAACTTAAACTCTCAAAACACAAGAGCAATCCTTGCTCGAAGCTAGGATCGAACACACAAAATTGATCTTTGAAGGCGAACTACAAAAACTAATTTTGCTGTTCTTTCTTATATTCTGCACAACGATTGAAATACTTACTCCATTATGTGCTTAAAAAATAAACAACTTTTCAAAACTTTTTCTAGTAAAAGACTATACGAACAACTCTAAAGGATACAGATAAACAGACATTGATTTAAGGAGTCTTCACATTGTGATCTTGTATCATACCCATCATTAATAATGAATTTTACAAAAGTTAAAATTGATTGACTTTAAACGTAAAATTATTTATGTTTTTGATGGATTACTTCAGTGTCAATTACTTAAAGGAAAAAAACCGTATAAATGTCTGGTTTGGTAATTAATTGTACACACAATTATTTGATTTTACTTAAATTCGTTTCAATCCTTTTAAACATATTATGTTTGATAAAAAAACGTTAAAAAATCAAAAAGTATCAATGTAATCGATTGATATATGATTATTTTTGCTAAGGTTTTTCGTCAAAATTACATTTATGAAAGAAAATAATAATAATAATATGTAATATGCCTATCATTCATATGGTTTTTTTTCGAAGTTTTCTACATAGAAGAATAAATAGAATCCATTCAATCAGTGTTTTATTTATTTTGTCAAACAACAAAATTATTAGAATAAAAAAAATATATTTCATTTCTGAACCTAATAAACAGACAATTCTTCATTATATACAATACAACATATACAGAAATCTGCTTATTTGTGGATTGTGCAGTGAAAATATTTTAGTGTAATAAGCAATCATTCATCTTCTATTCATTATACTAATTTTAAGTTCTAAATACATAGGATCTTTGCAAACAGCATTATCGTACAAAAAAATGACACTAATAACTGTGATTATAATGTGGTTCACTTTTTTCAGCTAAGATATTTTCACTATCAGACAGCCATCCACTGCACATGGTGAAGATTATCGCCTCTTATACCTGAAAGATATAATCAACACAAAAATCGAATGTTAATTCGCCGGTATTATATATATATATATATCTACATACCGGATCTCAAAATATTTGCAAACGTTACATATTTTACGTATACCTCTGCTTTTATTCCTGAAGCAGAGATGCGTAAATGTTAATGTCTGTCAGACAAAACAATGATACTGAGTAAACTGTATTTATTTCTTAGTCGATTTCTTCAGCTTTTTTGTAACCTACTTCTGAGAGCGAAGATAATCGTCAATAAAATTTAAGCTTTGTTTTTCGGCAAGGAATAAGCAGCACTTTGAAACAACGCACAACACTTTTTATATCAGCCAAGCTTTTGTTGCGGGAGAAATAGCATTTATTCAATTAGTTGCTTAAAAACGACTGCTAGCCTTGATTCATTAGCAGTTTGTCAGCTTTCTACAAACATTTAGCTGTTTTTTACGTGATAGTGAGACCAGGGTATCATTTTTTTAAAAAATTCTGGTAAGCTGTGATCAGTTGAGAAATAAATGGTGGTTTTTGAAAATTGGCAATTTTTTATATAAAACCTCCATGAAGAAATATAACAACTTTTTTTAAAATTAGATATTTTGTAAAACAGATTGGTGAGCGCGAAGGAAGTTGTATTGAAAAAAATGTCAAATATTAGCAATTGATAGGGTTTTCAAGAGCTACAACATCAGCCGCATCTTTATTACCAGTGTGCTTATTATTCGAGTGTTAGACAGAAAGAATAAAGATATGAGTGAAAAACAGATTTATTTCACTAGAGCAGAGTATATGATCTCCGACAATTTAGACTCGTATTATTTTAAAATATAATTAACAAAATTTTGTAGCGAACTGAATGATGCATCGTTTGAAACAGAAATTGACATTCCCCAAGGCACTGAAGCAGAAATATATGCAAAAAACAAATAACATTGCAAATATTTTTGGACATTCAGTATATGTACAAAACGATGGCTTATAAATATGAAATATAGAAATAATTGAATATAAACCAGAATATTAACTGATAGTGTTTATTACACAGATAACCAGCTAAATGATATAGATTTGTTTAAAATTAATTAATTATTCGTCTAAATTTTAATAATAATAAGTTTGTATCAAACAAAGATCAACAGTTAGTGAAATATTGGTCTCAAATGATTTCTCTCTAATAAAACATAATAGACAAAGAGAAAGAAAAAGAGTATTTTCCATTGTTCAATTAAAGCAATAACATTTAATATTTGTATTTATTTCGATGCCATTACCATCTCCATTTCATTTTCTTTTTCTTTTTTTCTTCTCTATTGTGATATGAATAATATGTTGATCAATTATAAATGACATGCATTTTATATGTAAATCGCTTTTTACTTAAATTAAACACCCTATAGGCATTATGTTCTCGTCCTCATACTATCGTTAGTATTTATTTAAATAAAATGACTGAAATATAGTTGTATTTTTTGTTGGGACGATCGTATTCCAACATTTGTTTTAAATCGAAAACATGTAAGTAAAACAACTCACTTTCTTGTCTAAGAGAATTCGTATATCAAAACAAAGTTTAAATGGGTACTTAAACCGGCACACGTTTTACAATAAGATTGATCGATCCATACGTGTAATTATTTTAATTATCACTATTTTTTAATATTTATATTAAAGTTGATGTAAAATATGGTAATAAAGAAATAATTTTGTTGAATGGTTCATGTACAATAAAAATTTAGCTTCTTATGTTACAGTATTAAATCAAACGCTAAACGCTTCTTATAATCTTCCTGTCGATTTGTATGTTGCTATTGTCCTTCGTAGTTTATACTGTCGCAGAAGAACAATGAATATGCGAATATCTAACTTGTGCGAGAGCAATTTTAGTGAAGATTACTATCATCGGAAATTGTACAATAATGTAAGCTACAACTAACTAGATAGAATCGTTAACGAAAAAAATATGAGAGTCATTACACTTTATGATATTGATTTGATATTGGTTTTATATATTTGCCACCGTCAGATTGATAACAAATGGGAAACTGATGATGTGCTACCAACTATCCATAGATAATTACCTATAAGAACAATTCGTTTTTTGTTTAATGACCGCGAACGTAATCCGTTGTTCGAGTTAACATAATAAAGAAAGCACACGAATTAGACGATCTAGATGAAACACCATCCGGATGTTTGTTGCACAAAAATCGCCACACTTTATGTCGAATGATTGATACTACTGTAATTCGTAACTTATGGAAAAGAGGCGCATTGGGCAACTTTTGCTAAATTTTTCGTGTTATATATCATTCCAGACAGTTTGAGAAGTTTATTTCGATTATCATACTGATTTCATTATAAACGTTTTAATTGAAACAAATTGCTTTTACACTAGAAACTAAGATTTTAGAAAACTTAGTAAGGCTTCGAACAAAGTTTGAGCTAGTTTTAGGCTTCGTATAACTTTGCATACTATTACACTGAAAAGTTGATTTTTCGGACAACCCACTAGCGTGCAAAAAGAATTATTTTCTCCTTAAATATCAAACTCAAAGTGAATTATGAACTGTTAGTTTATTGCACAATTGTATCTGATCGGAAACAGTTTTTGATAAAATTTGAGCGAACAACAGTATAGTAGTGATACATTATAATAGCGAAGTTCATCAGATACGATCGTGCAATAAACTAACAATTCATTTTTAGCTAAATAGCAGTCAAAACACACAAGATAGTTTTTTCAAATCGTTTTCAAAGCGAATATATACCTCTGAATAAAAATATTTTTTGTTATACTACTGGGCGTGGCCGGCTAATTCTGTTACCGCAAGGGAATTCTATGATATTGTTTCTTCATTTTGTTGTGTTGATATATAACAAACCGAACCATGTAGAGAGTCGGAAAACGTCTTAAATCAAAGAGAAAAGTCTTGTGAACATTTTAAGATGTCTCGAGACTCTGCATAGTTCAGCTTGGTGTATATCAACACAGCAAAATGAAGAATAAACATTACGGAATTCCTTGTGGTAGCCGGCCACGCCGTACTGATATTATATTAACCATATTTGCAACATGAGTTTTCTCATCACAGGCCGACAGAAACATTCAACGAAGGAGTGTGGTGAGCTCTCAGAAATCCTGGACATCTTTATTCAATGGTTCGAAAGTTTTTATGAAATCTCGCAATCTACCAGAAATCTGGAACTTAAAGATCTTGAGCATTAATACTCATTGTGACAGGAAGGTTAATGGCTGCTAAAGAATGAATAAAGTTCTGTATCCTTGTTTATTTGCCTACATTTTGCTGTAATTTCTGTTTTCTATTCGAGAACATTGATTTCGTACCAATGAGGTACTTTCAAAATCTATTTGACTTCAATTACTTCCACAATAGTTGTAGTTTTTTAATATACACATTTTAATAAAATCCCTGTTGTTGAACCCATTTGTCAAAGTCTTATTCTGATTGAAGAAATGGAAAGTATAGGAACATATCTGTTCTTTGCACACATCACATCTTCTCAATTGCTATGTGTTTCGTATAATAATCTGATATTATCGTTCAAAAATATAACAATATGTCTATCTCTCGTTAATTCACTCAATTGAGTAGCCTAGTTATGCGTTCAGTTTAACGTCGTTCTTTGACATTGAAGATGAATTTAAGACGACGTTATAGAATGTTAAACCAAAAAGAAAAGAATCTGAAATTCAATTTTCATTAATAAAAGAATGAAATATCTAGTGTGCAGAGTATGTCATAAGACATATCGTCTCTCCTCCTATATTGAAGAGTACTGAAATAATTCCTTATTTGTGTCTCTAACGTCATAACGGAGAGAGCATCAATCACCGTTTATCTAAAATGCTTCATATGATATGCACAAAGAACAGTATAACTACATTCATTCAGATTATTTTTTCCATTTTCTAAATAAAATCATATTCTCGACACTTCATAGTAAATCAAGTTTATTATACTGAAGTTTCCCTTAGAAAATTGAGCATTCCTGTTCTTATGTCTACAAATAATGCCGATGTGTTCAACAGCATTCAAATATATAGTCCGAAACGGTTACGTCTCAAAAGAGATACTTTTTTTTTGCAAACTCACACTCAGTTTTTAATGTCTCCTCTGATGTTGTCTTAAAGCCAGTTATGATGGATTTGTATCTCTTTTGAGAACTTTTGTCCAAAACGGCATAGACTAATATACAAAACGACGCACAGAATGACTGATTTCTAATGAAGAAGACAATTTAAAATATTACGCAAAAATTCCTCTGTTTGTGCAGTAACTGAAGAAAATATTTCTATTTATTTTTAGTGGAAATATTTTTGTTTTTTCTCACACCATCGTTGACAGAATATGACAACAACGACAGAAATATCATCGATATCAAACGTATAAGATATTTTTTGTATTTTTCTTTCTTTCGATTTGTGTGTTGGTGTAGTACTAAATACCATGGGAATTGAAATTGTCAAATTATAGTGAAAAGTAATTCGGTTAAAATTCATGGCATGTCAAAATTTTTATCTTTTCACTGAATAATTACTCAACTTTAGTGTCATTAAGTAAAATGACAATGTTTACATATTAAATGAGATAGTTTTGTTAAAATAACACTTATTATAAGAAAAGAATTTGTGTAAAGTGTTAATGGATATGCTTATACCACTTGGTTCAACCACATGCATATAAAACGAAAAAAGTAGACCACATGTTTCGTGTGATCAAAAATAGAGAAGACAAAAACGGTTGTATTTAGGTAAAGTAGTAGGATTCAGTAGATAAAAGAAGTGAACAGTTTCCGTATACGACATTTAATTGAAGCGGACATCAATTAACATCTACGTGATCATCCGTTCCATCGTTGCATATAGCTAACGAAAATAGAACTGTTATTCTATGAAAATACTAAGAAGATATTCTTTAGAACAGACTATTCATACATTTCATTTGCGTGAGCTCCAATTGTTGAAATAAGAACTCGATGATACATTATCTCATACTGGGTTATCTATAATCACTAGTATTGTGTATGTTTATCTTTATATTTGGCTCAAATTATTTCATTTTTACCTAGAATTTTTGAAATATGATTACTTCTACTAAAATAGAATAAGAACAAAAGACAAACGGAAAAATGACGAGCATACACAAGTAGAATTAATAAACCAAACATATATGTCACTCATGTTATGCACGTCTTATTGTGTGTGGCATATTTCTTTTGTTAAAACGCATGTTCTCTTTGAATAATGAAAAAAAACAGAAAATTTCAGATGGATAAAAATGTCTTACTATGAGACAAGTGTGATGTACATCAAACTTCTACTCTAGTTGTTGAATTGACATTTACGGTACAGTCAGTAATGTTAAACTTTAAGTTTAAAAAAAAAATGATTATAATGCTTTACGTCAATGGAAATCTTAAGTTGAATTGAATAACAGATTATACTGAACATCCGTTATCTTTTTATGCTTTTATTTTTGGGATAATCTAGTTTATTCCTTTGAGATTTTTTTTTACAATCCTAAAGAAAAGTGATTGTGAACATTGATGACAATGAGATTTAAAAAAAACAAAAAAAACGTTTGTCGTTAATGTCAATCAATCTATTTTATTTTTGTCTCTCTCTCTCTCTTTCTCTCTCGCACTCGTTTCCATTCATTTTTAAGAAGAAAAAAAGAATTAATAGGCGTGTGATATTTCAAAATAAATTTTAAATAATTTCTAGTTTTTATTTTCTCTTCTCTATAGGTGTCATTGTCAATTTTAGTTAGAGAATTATTGAATAAGATCTTTTTTGTTTAGTTATGTCAAATTAAGTTGATTTATTTGTAATGCACACAAGACAAACTTTATTTTAGTGAAGAAGAGTTCATTATATTGTTCTCTGATGAATAGCAAAATAAAAAAAAAAGCTTTAAAGGAATAAAGAAAAAAAAGACAGAAAAAGGATTTCTATTTTTGCCAAGTGTGTGTTAACGAAGATGTTTCGTTAGAATAAAAAACATAGAAAAAAAAAGAAAAAAATTAAAGAATATATGCTTTGTATATGGATCATATCACAATTGTCACATTAGATACTGAAAAAATAGATGGCTAGATATTTAAAAACGTACCGTAGTTATCTGAGGTAAGTATAAGACATTATACGTAATCATATGTAAAATAAAAGATCTCCATTTTGAAATATCTTTTTATCAAAAAGTAACTTACTCAAACTATTTTACACAAAACTATTCAAAAAAAAATAATCAATCAATGTTCTTCTTCTCTTATTTTATAGGTTTGATGCCTATGCATTAATTCGTCACTATTGTGGTTTTGGACGAAATGATGATGATTTTGTCGATCGTTTGTCTCGTCATTATAGTGTATTAATATTTTCAATGTTTATTATCATTGTCTCATCGGTACAATTTGTTGGTAAACCAATTTCATGTTGGACACCGGCATCATTTACCGATTCTCATATAAGTTATGCCGATTTTATTTGTTGGATTTCTAGTACATATTATGTATCAACTGAATCTGAAATACCTTATCCAGATGAACATCGTGAACATTCTATTATATTTTATCAATATATTCCATTTTTACTTATGTTACAAGCATTTGGTTTTTTCTTTCCTGGGTTTTTATGGCGATCATTATCTAAAAAAATTGGATTTTCAATTCAAAAATATATTGATAATTTAAATTTAAGTCGTACACTATTAATTGAACCACCAAGTTTTCGTCAACAATTTGTACATAATGTTGCCATTCGTCTTGATCAATATTTTCGTTTAAAACATGGAAAAAAGAAGATGAAAACTGTCTTTTTATCACAATTTCCTAAATTAACAATTTTATATTTGTCTATAAAACTTATTTATTTATGTAATATTCTTTTTCAATTATTTACATTGCATTATTTAATGAAATTTCGTTTATCATTATCATCACTCGTTCAACAATTATTTATTCATAGTACTAATTATCATCATGATTCACATCAATTTCCTACAAATGTTTTATGTGATTTTATTGTTCGATTTCTTGGTAAAAATACTCATCGTCACACTGTTCAATGTGTATTACCTGTAAATGTTTTCAATGAGAAAATATTCACATTTTCCTATTTATGGTTAATAATAATGATGTTATTTTCAATTTATAATCTCATGTTTCAATGGCCATTTTATTTGATTAATAAATATGATTTTATCAACGATTATTTGATTGCTCAAAATAAAAAAAAGACAAATAAATTTAAAAAATTAACATCTGATTTCACATCATCATCGTTAATAAATAGTAACAACAGTCGCGATTTAAGTGAACAGAAAAATGAACAAATATTGATGAAAAATTTTAATGAACACTATTTGAAAACAGATGGTATTGTTTTATTAAGACTAATAAAGATTAATACCGATATTGTGACGACATATAACCTCCTTGATGATATTTGGGATTTATACAGAATACAACCCATTTGACATAAATATAACTTACATTCTTACAAAATTAAATGAATTCTTTATTGTACACTTTACAATCAACAACGACAATATAGTTGAAAGAATATACGATAGATTTATGTTATTTAAAGTCGTATGAGTAGTTTGTGGTATATCGTATAATATGATCGATTTATAAATATTTCAAAATAGATTTTGGATAAAAGAAACTTAAGTGACAATTATCGAACATTTTTACAATGGTCTTGGATCTAACGTTTCGTCTTGACGAGTAAAACATTGCTCATCGTTCGCTACAATTTTTAAGAAATTGATTAGTTCTCGTAGAATAAATTCTTTAATACATATCAGTAAAAATCGAAACAAACCTTTTAAAAGAATAGCTAAGCCATACTGTGCGTATTGGTTTATCTTTGTTATCGAGCGTGATAAAACTCCAGCTCACTTACTAAACCATCGTTTTCCGACAAATGTTCTTCGAAGTGTGTAAAATTTGGATAACTTATTTGAACATAAACATTTATTGTCCCTATGTAATAAGGTTGACAAGTTAGATGAAAAAAAGAGATAAACAGCACAAAAAACAGAAAAAAGATACACTCAATTGAAGAGAGGATTTCTGACATCAGTTTGATAGTGATAGCGAGAAACAACAAATAAGAAATGAAAAAAAATATATATACATAAATAAATAAATAAAACAATTAAACACATGCGTAGATTTAAATATTTTTATTACAGCAAGGAACAATTATCTTTTGACATAAGAGCAAATAACACAAAAGCATAGTGAAATCCGTATTAGACACATCAAAACTAAGACCTAGACCTATAGAAATATATGTTTATGGAGGTTGTAGAAAAACTTTATATATAAACATGTGAATATAAGGAGAATATTTGTAGCACTCATATTGTGGAGTATGATTAGAAAGAAACTCAATGATATCCAATTTGGTGTGTTTAGCTCTACTTGTAAGTCTACTCATAAATTTATTTTTCCTACAAAACAATGCAGAATGGCACCAACTCATTTGGGGATTATACGCCGCCAAAAATGCTGCCTACGTTAACTGATATTGCGTCGCTTCGTGTGCTGTCTCTAAGTATTTACTGTACTTAATCCAATAACGATATAAAACTCTTGGGATAAAATTATAGTAGTAACACCATCTCAGCTACATAGATTATAAACAACTCTTAGACCTGAGTAGAATACGTGTTCGATATATTTCTGCTGAATATTGGTAAAAAAACCATATTGAAAATAAAAAAATAAAGTGTGGCAGCGCGTAAGCTAAAATTAGTATACAACGTAAGATGCACGGAAAGCAGACTTCGAGTGAAATTTATTTTTCGACGTTTTACACACCATTCGATAGAGAATTGTGCGCTGATCACGAACATTTGCGCCTCGCCTTTTCTGGAGACCGTTTACCGGTCCAAAAATTCAAAAAACTCGGAAGTTGTCAAAAATCCCAAAACCGTAAGGTTTCAAAAATATGGCCATAGCGTTTTCGCGTTTTGATTTGAACACTTGAAAAAACGTTTTTCAGATTCAGGATTGAAAATTGAATCTGAACAGGTATCTTTCACAGCTTCAGACCGAAAACTAAATTTTCGCAAGGGACTGAAACCGGAACATCCCAAAAACGCAACGCAGACTTCACAGGCCTAATTCAGGATTTGCTAGAGGCACTAGAACAAAAAGTTTTGCATGGTTAGATTCGCCAGATGCTCCTCTTCGACACAACCAACAGTTTTTTTTAAATTTGGTTTCCTCGCTGACAAAAATTCATTTTTTCTAAATCAGAAATGAAAAAGTCGAAATTCTCAATTTTCTCCAACAGAACTCAACTTCTATGGCACAAAAGATATCATATTTGGAATCAGGATCAAAAGACAAATCAACTGCTATATATTTCGAAGTTTTTAGTTCATTTTTATTTTTTGGTGAAAATCTCGTGATTTTTCAACGTAAAACTTCGAAAAAAAATTGAAGTACTCTGACAGGATAGAGATATATATCACTCGACTCATCTTTTGATACTGATTCCAAATATGATATCTTTATTCCATAGAAGTTGAGTACTGTTGGAGAAAATTGAGCATTCCGAGAAGAATTCCGACTTTTTCACTTCTGATTTAGAAAAAATGAATTTTTGTCAGCGAGGAAACCAAATTTAAAAAAAACTGTTTGTTGTGTCGAAGAGGAGCATCTGGCGAATCTAACCATGCAAAACTTTTTGTTCTAGTGCCTCTAGCAAATCCTGAATTAGGCCTATGAAGTCTGCGTTGCGTTTTTGGGATGTTCCGGTTCCAGTCCCTTCCGAAAATTTAGTTTTCGGTCTGGAGCTATGAAAGATACCCGTCTAGATTCAGTTTTCAATGCTGAATCTAAAAATAAAAAGATCAGAAGTCCATCTCATAATCAGCAAAAACTGGAGCGCTTTTTCTAAAATCTCAGAATTTTTTGGTTTTTGAGACCTTGCACGTTTTTTAAATTTTTGGACCAGCTGCCTCCAAAAGAATCAAGGGTCATTCGTGATCAGCGCGAAATTCTCTATCCGATGGTGTGTAAAAGAATCAGAAAAAAATTTCACTTGATCTTTGCTTTCCGTGCATGTTATATTTATAAACATTACTGGAATATCACGGAAAATTATTCTTAACGCATTATATATTTCTTATTAAACGTATACGGATAGCAATAAAAATCCCCCATCCGAGTTTGGTTGTTATATATATTCCTAGATATTTAAAAACTTTGACATACTCAATCTGTATACCACGGTATTAAATAATCGGCAGCATATCTTTTGGTTTTTGAACGTTTACTGGTAAAATATGTTCCTCAGAATATTTCGCTAGGATTTCCATCGCGATTTCTACTCTTTTTTCGATCTCTATAACATTCTGTGAAAATCTTTTTTCTAATGCTCCTGATATAACAATTGCCGCAAAAAGATGATACACTAGATTCATAAAAAGAGAAGAAAGATGGATATGAAGATGGAAGAGAGTAGCTGCTAATACCGATCCTTGTGGTGCACCGATAAAAATATCTGTAACACGAGAGATAGCTTACTCGAAATAGACTGACATTGTTCTTTCCTGCAAAAGTGAGGGAATTCTCGTCTGTACTCTCCTTTCTGGAGTAGATCCGGATCAGACATGTGCAGTAGCAGTAAAAACGTGTGACCGTTACAGACGCTTCGGTAACAACTTCAAATTTTTACGGTGGTAATTTGAAACCGATAAAAAATCTCAACATTTTACCGCGGTAAACTTCGGTAAAAAGCTTTTTTACCGTTACTGACGGTAATTTACCGATGACTACAGAGTTGTTAATAATATATGAATTAAAATCAATTTTCCAAAAAAAAATTGGTAAAAGTAATTTTATTACCGTTGCCGGCTTACGGTAAATACTTAAAAATTTTACCACGGTAAAAAAATGCTTTACCGTTACCGCTCATGCCTAATTCGGATTGTTCGTCCACATGGACCCCTTTCTTTGTATACCATTTCTGTAATCTACCGTGTACTACACGTTCATACCATTTTCCGAAATTTGATAACATTGAGATAGGTCGCAGCCTATCCACTTTAGGGATCAATCCATCCTTCGACAGACAGATGACCTTGCCATGTTTACTTGATTTTCGAACTAATCCTGACTGAGCAACCTTGTTGAATCCTACAGTTATAATTTTTAAATACTCTACCGGAAGTTGTTTTAATATAAAAGCGGATGCACCCTCGTAATCAAATGATTTCTTTTTTCGTATCTTTAACCATGTTTCTTCCACCTCTTCCATAGTAATCTTTTCTAATGGAATATTAGGTGTATATGAAACGCTTTTGTAAACTTAAAGCGCTTCCACATGAACCGATATTCTTGGGTCATGTACTGGAGCCTCGAAGTGTTTTTCATAAAAGTTAGCTAGTGTGTCCGCAATGATTTGATGATCTTTTAACACACCATTATCTACCGTAAGTCCTCGGAACGGTATTGACTATGGATGAAACGTGGGGCGAACGTACTTCCAGATATTACTCCCTTGAGAGATATAAAACAAAGTATTTTCAGACCGTTTTTGTTGATACAAACACCTCTCATTAAAGTAGATATTCTTCCAATATATGTAGTCATCGAGGTGCATCTGCAGACGTGTTTTTCTGTATTTTTTTCTTACACTATTATATGTTTTTGCAAGTTTGATAAGTTGTAACGGCCACAGCGCACGATATTTTTTAACCGGAATGAACTCGCTAACCCTATTTGACAATGAAGAAAGAAAAGATGTGAAAAGAGAAAAATATGTATCTGCTTCTCGTAGAATAAATTCTTTAATGCATATCAGTAAAAATCGAAACAAACCTTTAAAAGAATAGAAGCCATACTGTGCGTATTGGTTTATTTTTGTTATTGTGCGTGATAAAACTTCAGCTTACTTACTAAACCATCGTTTTCCGACAAATGTTCTTCGAAGTGTGTAAGATTTGGACAAGTTATTTATAATGAATGAGAAAGTTAAGGAGAAAAAAAGTTAATGAGAAAGTTAAGGAGAAAAATTACACGAAGAAACGGACCAACTTTCTAAGTTATTTTGATTTACAAACTTTCGAGTATTTTAAACAACTCTAAAGACAACAAAGCAGAAGCGAAAATATTTTTGACTACTTTCAGGTGCGCTCTTTCTCTTTATGCAATTCGAAGTTCGTTCGAATCAAAATGATTGCAAAATCTAACATTCCAAAATTTATTTCAAAATTACCAGAATCTGCTTTTTTTCGCCAGCTGAATTTAAGAAGAAAACTTTAAGGTAAACTTTCGCTGCTGAATCTGGTACAGGAGTTATTTTTCGTCAAAATTGAAAAAACCCAAGCTCAAAAGATGCGCTATTTTGGCTTTGTTATGCGATGTTTTCCAGGAGCTCCGAAACTGCAGAATCAAATAGTAGAATTTTCGAAAATCTCAAAGAAGAGAAAATCGATGCAAATCTCAAAGATTGATTTAGCATTTGTTCACCTAATACTAGTTGATAAAGCTAAAGATCTAATCCAATGAGGTAAGTCTCATTGGAAAGGGATTTATCACCGGAAAACGTTCCCTAGCGAGCTTCCAACAATTGTTCAGAAACGTCTGAACAAGACGGAGAGTCATCGTGCGATTCATTGGATTGAATCACTCAACGAGCGAAAAGTTAGACGTGTCAGTGTCTAAAATCGGTCATCCGTAGACGCGGCAGCGTCTAATTTCGATACATGTCGATCAGTCATGCACTGAACTGACGCACCTTTTTAGACAGTTGAACCGTGTTCTTTTTTTGTAGTGATCGACTTCGATGACTCGAACAGCAGGAAACCAATCTCAGTTTGATGTAGTCTTGAATGCCACTCATCAAGATATAATCTCGAGAAACTTCTCGTTAATTTCACAAATTAATTTTTTGTCTTACTCACGAGGGAACATCTACAAGTGATAATCTCAGATTTCAATAATCTTCACTGATAGATAGAGGGTAATGTCCTAAAAGAGTTTCTCTCCATATTGCTTCTTTCAAAAGTTATGAATTTTTTTTCTTTGCCTGCATCATATATCATACAAAAAAACTATCATACCAACTAAAAAGTTCGTAACTTTGCAATAATAGCGAGTTGAGATCTTAAACTTTTTGCTATACTATTGTGGGAAGATATTATCTCAGAAGCAGCCTTGGACCGTCGTGTGTTGTTGACACGATAGAACAGAACGAATTTACCTGCGCGGTTACACTACAACCAAAATGCATGACTGTTCTTGATATTTCTGACTGTTCATGCAATGTACCTTCGTTTTACGAGTATGTCTTTTACAGTCGCGGTATTTGAAAAGAAAGACAGTAGTAACTAAGTTAAATGAACACACTCAATTGCAGAAATTTCATGATAATTGAACATCCAGTGTATACATTGGGAACGAATGAAAAAAATTTACGAACTATGAAGATAATTGCTAGATCGATGTTCATATTATTATCATTTCAGAAAGTAAATTTAAAACAACATTCTGATTTGCGAGCAGTACAAAATCGACAATTGAAACTTGTTTTGCAAATAAAATTTTCGAAGATTTGCAAATTCTCTTATCTTTGTCAACATTACAATGAAGCGAGCAAGATGATAATATCAATCTGATAAGAAATGTTTGTAAAAGGTAGCTTTCAAAAGCGAAGCAGATCATAAGCAACATTTCAATTGTAAGCATTTGCGAGGTCCCATTGCATTTGTTCCACAGGATTTCATGTGTGAAGTGGAATATCTGATAGAAAATTCCGAAAAAAGATCAAATCGAAATCTGGATGAGTAACAGCATAATTCATTTGAAATAAAAAAGAGCAGAGTTATTTATTTTTCGAAAATTGCTGTTGAGGACCTCAGAAACGGGACTCATTCATTTCAGAGGGTTTTTTTGTAGGGAATATCGAAACCTAAAGGACTTCTACGCCCATCGCTTTATACTCTTAGGGGCAAAATTAAGTATATTCAGCAATGTACATTTTAGAAAAAAGATTCAAATTTTATTTTAAATTCTAGGAAACAGGCTACAATGCTGGGAATCTTCTTTGGACTGTTGTGTTTGCTTGGTGTTGAATCCTTGCACTTTGCACACAACACCAGTCAACCCATCGACGTTCGTATTGAGTATTGGTTGCTAGAACAATATTATGATGTCGTCATTGACACACATACACCCATCATCTCATGGAATTTACCAACCTTTTTAAACAATCATCATCATCATCAACGGGATATTCAACAAGTAGCTTATCAAGTTCAACTATATAAACGACCTGCACATGATACAACAACATCAATCTTATTATGGGATACTCAACCTACAGAATCCTCGTCCACTACATTGCAATATAATGGTCCCATGTTTGGTGTAGATAGCCGTTACGAATTGCGCGTGAGATATTGGTCCACTCACGGAGTGAAAAGTGATTGGTTCATTGCAACCTTCCGTACAGCATTTTTCCACTTATTGAACGCGGGAGATGCTCCGCAATGGATTGGTAGTGATATCATTAACATGAATCAATTACGCAAAACATTCAATATCGACTTATCATCATCTTCAGCGATCAGTTCAGCCTCTGTCGTCATTAGTGGCATTGGCTATTACGAACTGCATATTAATGGGTACCCAGTCGATTTGTCTCGCAAGCTGGATGTTGGATGGACCACTTATCAACAGCGTACATTATACGTGTCGTATGATGTGACTGATTTCTTGACTGGCGGTGCCAATGCTATTGGAGTCTATTTAGGACAAGGCTGGTATAATCAGCAGCAATGGATAATTGGCCCTGGCGCAAGGACCGAGCTTAGTACACAATATGGATCACCTCGATTCATTTTCCGCTTAGTAATATACCTGAGTGACAGTTCTATCATCACCATCAACAGCAATGAGACATGGTTGGGACGTGAAGCGGAACATCGAGCGGACAACCTCTATATGGGTACTATCGTGGATTATCGTGCTGCACGACCTACATTTTCTACTGCGACATTTGTCGATAAGACATCGTTATGGATCAATGCTTCGATTCTATCGTCTCCCGTACAGAATGGTACTCTAAGTTTACAACGAATGCCTCCGATACGTGCTGGATTCGATGCATTAGATATTCCTGATCTCAGCAGCACCGATGATATTACAACTAGTATAGTCGAGAGATATTTATGTGGTGCGGATCTAGCCAAATTCAATGGTGTATTAACACCGATTGGAACGGATTATTCCAATGGAAAGATTTTTGATTTAGGCCAGAACTTTGCTGGTTGGTGTCGACTGTCTGGCATCAATGTTCCACGTGGTTATATCGTACAATTACGTCATTCTGAATATCGTTATTCATCAGGTATTAATGGCATTCCATTTAATGGTATCGATACCGAGAATCTCGAGTCTATTGCCGCGACTGATACATTCATCTTACAGGGTTCAGGAAATGAAACCATTGAACCTATGTTTACTTATCATGGCTTTCGCTATCTCTTAGTCAATGGATTAGACAACATTGATAGTTCACAAGTAACATGTTATCCTGTTCATACACAAACAAGTTTGATCGGGAACTTTTCGTCCTCTTCTGTCGTGTTAAATCAAATTCAACACAATATCTTATGGTCACAATTGAGTAACACCATGTCATTGCCTACTGATTGTCCTCAGCGAAATGAAAGACGAGGTTGGATGGGTGATGCCGCTCTCTCTGTGGATGAAGCCTTATTCAATTTTGACTTAATCCAATTTTATTTGAATTTCTTAACCATGATCCAAGATAATCAAGCTGCAGATGGAGCCATTTCTGATACGGTACCATTTACTGTGGGATTCGCACCTGCGGACCCCAATTGGGGCACTGCTTATATCACAATTACATGGGCACTGTATGAACACACGGGTGATATCACTATTCTAGAACAATATTACACGAGTATCCGAGCCTGGATCGATTGTTTAACACGACAATACCAACAAACAGGCTTGGCACATTACTTCTCGCATTGGGGCGATTGGGAACCCGCTGCACGTATGACTAATACTTCCTTGATCTCCTCATTTGCCTATTTGCACGATGTTCATCGATTCATCAACATATCTGCCGTGTTGAACCAAACAGATAACGTGAAGAATTATACAGAGTTGTACAATACATTGGCCAAAGAGTTTCACAATGTCTTTTATGATGGAACACTGGGAGGATATGCGGATAATAGCCAAGCTGCTAATGTTTTAGCTTTGGCATTACCCAATGTCGTACCTGATCCGATAGAAACTTTTGTGTGGGAGGCATTATTGAATAATATTAAAAGTCAGAATCAGCATTTCACAGGTGGAATTGTTAGCGTGGCTCAGTTATATCCCTTATTATCTACAAATGGTCATCATGATTTAGCAGTACAATTAGCCAGTTCCACCACTTATCCATCCTATGGTCATATGTTCAATAATCCAATTCAAAATGCTACAACGACTTGGGAAGCATGGAATACATTACCTGATCAAGCCGGCTCCTCACTCAACCATCACATGTTCAATAGTATTGGCAGTTGGTTTTATCGTTATCTCGTAGGATTGCAATTATCATTGGCCGACCATCAGGTACATATCCATCCTCGCATGACTTATGATGAAACATTGTTAACAACTGTGTCAGCCACGGTCAAGACGCAAAAAGGTTTAGTGAGAGTTGCTTGGACAAGAGCTGTCAATGATATAGAACAATTATCCATATCATCACCGTTTCTACGGATCGTGAAGATGACTGTCACCATACCAACTAATCTGGAAGGCATCATCTCATTTGATCCTTTACTAAAATCTGGTCAATGCCATTCCTTTTATGTTGATCACCAGTTACTATGGAAACGTTCGTCTCTGTATCCTCGTCAACGTCTTCGCGCTAGTTCGGTGAATGATTTATCATTGATAAATGTTGTCAGTGGTGTGAAGCGACTGGCAGAAGATACAGACAGTGGCACGATGACTCTGCGGGTGTCATCTGGACAGTATCAGTTTCATGCAGTGTGGGAAGAAAAATTTTTGTAGGAAGTGAGTTTTAAAATAAATTCTTCGGATAAAAGTTCAAAGAAAATTTTGGCTGTTAAAGACGTAATATCGAATCATCGCTATGATTAAAAAAAACTGGCATTATATGCTTGTTCTTATTTCTAAATGTGTTTTTGTCAGTCAAGACGATCTCTAGATTAAAAGAATCCTAAAATGATTCGAGCCAAATGACGTGATTTGACCGAGATATCGAATTATTACTTGACTTAGATTTTTCTACAATCTATTCTGAACAGGGGCCCACGTTTTAGGTCAAAATCGAAAGTTTGATTGAGCTGGAAAATTGGAGGGCTGCAGGGAAAATCCAGCAATAATTCGACATCTCTGCCAAATCACAACATTGGCTCGAATCCTTTTAGGATTGTGCCAGTAGTATGACCTCAAAAGCGGTGAATCACTTCAGTCGTCATTTTTAGTTCGTTCATTTTGGATTATATCTCTTATGCCCTAAAGACTTTATATCCCTCAGATCCCTTTGAACATAAACAGCTGAGCTGCTTTATGAATGAATATGGAATTCAATTTTTGTATTATGTTTTTCTAAATGTTCGTACATCGTATTTTCTTTTGGCACACTACATACACTGTGTCAATAGTCATTCGGCCGCTTCAGATGAAACGAGAAGTTGCTTACAGAACATCTGAATAGGGTGGGACCGAAATTACGCCATTTGACCAAGTATGGCACTGAGAGAACTTCCATCGATAGATCTCTGTGATCAGAATAAGGTGTGGAGGAAAAGTATGAAATTTGAGTACAACTTGGAATTGATAGTGAAGTGAGAAGCAATAGCCACTAAATGTTTTCCGTCGGTGACTACCATGAATAGACCTGTAACACACTCTGCGATAAAATCGTTCAAGCTCAGTTCATCTCAAAAGAACTGTTCGAAAACCAGTTCTTGAAAGATCACCTTCTGTCAACAGTTCCAGAGGCAGGAAACTAATCTTTCTTCTATTTTTCACGCTTCTGTCGATAGATCCTAGCTTATAAAATAAGCAATATAACAGGTTCATTCAAATTAGTGATAGTTTGAATTAGTAATGAAAGACACAAAAAAATAAATAATTAAAAAATATATAACTTAATATTAACATTAGATTTCTCTTTCTCTATCTCTATAAAAAAATATTTGAAGCTTTTATAATATGAATCTTGAAAAGGAGTCATCGAGAAATATTTAAGACACCATGGTAATGCCAAAAGAAAGCTCTATATCAATAAGTCAGAAAAAAAATCAGGCCAAAATCAGAAAAGTTTTCGCATGAACATATGTTGATCAGAAGTGAATCTAGTGGTAACGTCGAGCAATGACAAAAATCAAGCTCGTTCTATGCTCGATCAGTGTTTTCGAAATGATCGAATTGAAAATCAAGATCACGGAGTCATCTTTTTTCTGCATTTCTTTCCACTTGTTCTTTGTTTTAGATCAGTTCAGCTGATTTCTTGGCAATCACACGTTTTACGAACAGGTTGGCGAACAAGACATTTTGTTCAAGGTAAAGAATCGTTTGTTCATGCCACTCAAATATAATATTCCTTGTTTTTGCAGTATGGCATCACTGGTCCTCAGTCAGAAATGGGTGTATTGATTTCTACCGTCGCGACGGCGATCAGTGGATTTTGATCGAGCTTCCATCTTTATCCACAACTTCCGTACAGAGCGCCTATTTCCATCGACAGTGATCTTGATAAGGCAATCACGCTCTTGCTCCTAATTCATTTCAGTTTGAGCAATTCATACAGCGAAAAACTGCTTCGAATGCGGGCTGAACACTGGGATAAGAGTAAATCAGTGGTGTAGACACTTTAAATCTTTTCCCTTTAACACATGCAACTTTCCGTTTGTGCCATTGTGTGCAGCTTGACTTGTTTCTCAAACGGCAGCAGATGCTTTGTGAAAGGGTTTTTTCAATGAACTGTTGGCTTGAAAATAATAGTATGACGAGCTTCTCGTTGACTAACGCAAAGATGATTGGCTGGTTTCACTCGTGTGCTTCTCATTTTCGGATCTTTTCTAGATGAAATATACTCGATCCACAACCTCGTGAACTTCAATCATCGAACTTCGCTTCTTGTTCAGATAGACTTCTCCAATTTTCTTTCCCGCCAGAGCAGCACCCATGCTAGTAGATTTCGAATCACACCAAGTCGAAGTATATCCGGTTTTGCTTCTCGTGAGCTAATGGATCGCTCTGAACCAAAGTTTGTTCTTTTTTGTGATATCCTGCACTTTAGTAAATAAAAAAATCTTATCATTCTCCTACTATACTGAAGAGGGAACATTTTTCGGTGGCAAATCCCTTTCCAGTGAGAATGATCTCATTGAAAAAGATTCACTGAGACTACAATAGCCGGCAATGAATCGTGTTGTTAGAGCTTCCTCTTCGAGTGATGACTGTTGTAGTGGAATTTCAACCGATGACGAAAAATCTCCACGAAAGTCGAATGAAAGAAACTCATCTGACGCTTCACCCATGAGCTGGGTAATGTCACTCAGGCTGAAACTCGTTCATTTGATCCTCGTGAATAATTGTCGTCATCAGTTGGAACTCTAATACATCAGTCAACAGTCGAAGAGGGAAACCCATCGGCACGCTTCATTGCAGGCTATTCTAGTCTTCGTGGATCTAATCCAATGAGGTAAGTCTCATTGGAAAGGGATTTATCACCGGAAAACGTTCCCTAGCGAGCTTCCAACAATTGTTCAGAAACGTCTGAACAAGACGGAGAGTCATCGTGCGATTCATTGGATTGAATCACTCAACGAGCGAAAAGTTAGACGTGTCAGTGTCTAAAATCGGTCATCCGTAGACGCGGCAGCGTCTAATTTCGATACATGTCGATCAGTCATGCACTGAACTGACGCACCTTTTTAGACAGTTGAACCGTGTTCTTTTTTTGTAGTGATCGACTTCGATGACTCGAACAGCAGGAAACCAATCTCAGTTTGATGTAGTCTTGAATGCCACTCATCAAGATATAATCTCGAGAAACTTCTCGTTAATTTCACAAATTAATTTTTTGTCTCACTCACGAGAGAACATCTACAGGTGATAATTTCCGATTCCAATAATCTTTACTGATAGATAGAGGGTAATGTCCTAAAAGGGTTTCTCTCCATATTGCTTCTTTCAAAAGTTATGAATTTTCTTTCTTTGCCTGCATCGTACCTCATACAAAACTAAAAAGTTCATAACTTTGCAATAATAGCGAGTTAAGATCTGAAACTTTTTGCTATAGTGGTACTAATCGTATACCAATAATTCAGAAGATTTCAGCCTTTCAACTCTCGCAAGTTATCGATTTTTCACTAGCTTAAGGAAAACCATGTAATGTAATATTCCCTAAAATTTTTTTTCGAATAGCAGCCACTGTATTCGAGAGCCCGCTATAAAAAAACACGTAGTTGATCGATCACCATGAGAGTATCCACTGGTTTCCACTGTGTAAATGTATCGTACTATATAACACAGCGTTTTTCTTTTTGTTTTATATTTTTGTCACTGTAACTAATGCTAAAACATGAACAAAATGTATTCTAATATTTTCTAATAGCATTAACAGCATTTCCGCATCTCGGCTTATATCTGCTGCTGTTTGATCCGATGAAAAACGTTTCGAAACTAAATTTGCTAAAATTTCTAAAACGCAATGGAGATTTAGCATGCTGTTATCGCTGTGATAAGATGGTAGCGAATGGCAAAAGAAATACGTTCCATATATCTCTTTTTTTCTTTGTGACAAAATGAGAAAACACTCACGTGATAAAGCGAATTAGATATATATATTCCTTTTCTGGTAAATCATTTTCAGTCAAAAGAGAGTTTGGAAACACCTATGTTTAAGAGTAGTAGAACAAACATAGTTCAGCTGAAAACATGACTTTAGATGCTTTTCCTTAAGCTAGTAAAAATCGGTAACTCGCGAGAGTTAAAAGGCTGAAACCTTCTAGATTATTGACAGACGATTAGTACCAATATAGCAAAAAGTTTCAGATTTTAACTCGTTATTATTGCAAAGTTATGTACTTTTTAGTTTTGTATGATATATGATGCAGGCAAAGAAAAAACATTCATAACTTTTGAAAGAAGCAATATGGGGAAAAACCCTTTCAGAACACTGCCCTCTATCTATCAGTAAAGATTATTGAAATCGGAGGTTATCACCTGAAGATGTTCCCTCGTCAGAAAAATTTTCCATAGATGACTAATTTCAGAACGATAGTAAATGAAAAAAAGATTTTTGGAGACTGACAGATCGTTATGCATAATTTTCAAAGATTTGTTGATTTTTACCGCGGAGCATGCGCAAAATATTTTTAGAGGTTATAATTCTGTCGTCGCTTTCGATTAAAGAATGAAAATCTACCCTCTCAGTTAGATACTCTAAAATATTTTAAGAAGTTAAAGCTGACACCTATTCAACTGGGTAAGTAATTTTTTTCAGCTTCTGAGTGATTCATATTTTTCCTACCGTTTTCTTCACATTGTCGACGAATTGTAAAAAACACGATGAAGCAACGAAATAGATGGAAGTGGCAACCTCATTTTCAGTGTTCAATCAGTTTAAAACATGAAATTACTCAGAAAAAGAAAACTCGAGTTACTCAGCAGACTTCCGCTCACTCGCAAAATTTGTATCGAAAACGGTGAGCTCCACGATAAGAAATCTTGAAAATGGGAAAAGTTCGTTATAACTGTCTTTCAACATGCAAATCATTGTATGTACTTACTTGAGAAATAATTATTCATTATCATTGCAACGACGGATACACTTTTCTCAAACGCCACTCGAATAAAATTTAATATAAATTGTAGTGAAAACATTACCAATTAGATCTTGTGCTTCAAACATCTAGTTTTATCGATAAGTCTTAAACTGGAAACGCCTGTTTTCTCTATTTCGTTTCATAGAAATATCAAATAAACAAATATATAAACAGAAGAGAACTAAACGAGAGACAAACAAACATATGAGCAACAAAAAAGACAAAAAAACAACAACAACAGCAACAAAAATAAT
Source organism: Didymodactylos carnosus (assembly GCA_905250885.1). Lineage (NCBI taxonomy): Eukaryota > Metazoa > Rotifera > Eurotatoria > Philodinida > Philodinidae > Didymodactylos > Didymodactylos carnosus. The sequence continues at coordinate 35,028 of CAJNOQ010000031.1, forward strand.
GAAATGTATAATAAAACTCAAAATGAAATCGGTTCTTGTTTATCTTCTTCTTTCAATTGTTTTATATATACATCATCAAAAAGAACAATGAAAGAGAAGACGAAGAATGTTAAGACGAACAATAGTAGTTGTTAATGAAAGAGAAATATTTCACAAAGAGCATACAAAATAAGACAAAACTGTTATTTTAATCAGATTATGAAGATAAAAACTAATCAGACAGAAGAATATATTTTTTTTCTCGACATTTGAATTCATCTATCTAAGATGTTCAGTTCTACAACAGAGATACTAATTTTAAAATTCTCCATGTAAAATATTATGTTTAAACAATAAGTAAATGTTTACAATATATCGCAGTTTTACAATAAGTTTTCATAATTAAATAACTAAAGTGACTAGTGAAAAGTAATAACTATTTTCTCTTAGTTTGATATAAGATGGGTAACATTGATATTTTGTTTTTTGGTTTTTTTTGACATTGTGATCAAATAAATGCCTATTTGCATAGAAAATGTTGCCATGAATTCAAGGAGCTTGAGTATGAGACAAGAAGAAACTTTCAGTATAAGAAAAGTTATCTGTTCATTAGATATTAAAGATGATGGTGGGTGTATGTTAGTAATAAACTTTAACCAAAAGAAAAAAGCGAATAGAGTAGAAATTATATTGAAGATACTGACATATATTATTGTTTTTGTTTAAAAAAAAAAAATGCATATAAAAGAAAAACTAATAATGTTTTGCTCAAAAAAAATAATAATAAAGTTTTGTGGCAACAACGCGAAGAAGAAGAAAAAATTCAAACATACACACACTTGCACACGATTTTTCTAATTCTAATGGAACTTTTTCGATATGAAAAAAAAATAATAGTGCGCACGAATCGACGTGTTCAACATATAATTCATCCGTATTAAGAAATAATGAACAAAATCTTTCATTTTAACAACAGGAAGAAAAACGTGTACAAAAACTTTTTTAATATATATATATATATAAATAAATAAAAAATGTTTTTTAATATGTGGCAGTTATTTTTGATAATATTGGATAAAATGCGGCGACAAATGCAATCGCCAGTATTCCAACAGGTACTATTGAACAAACGGAAATCTAAATAAAATACAAAGATTATATATATATAAACTAAAAAAAGAAAAAAGAATAAATATTTTGTTATTTTTTACTGTTTTTGTCCGAATTGAAAGTTCTTCATATTCATTTGCTGTTTCTTCGAGTACCGTTTGTAATTCAGCACAATGATTTTCGAGTTTTTGAATATAACTTCGAGACTCTTCAAGCTAAAATGAATAATATTTTTCAGTTTTATTTGAACAAATTTCATAGTGATAACTAATGTAATGTAGAGACTCTACCTTATCCTGATATTGATCGACTTCTTTCTGTGAATCAGTTAAATTATGTTTAATTTTGATTTCACTCGATTCAAGTGCATTTTTTAGCGTTTGTAATTCTTCATATGTATCTTGTAGACGATTATATTCCGATGATAATTGTAAATTTTCTTGTCGAGAGCTAAAACAATCAGAAGAAGAAAAAAGAAAAAATAGTCGAGAAAAACAGAGTTAAATGTTGATATCACATACCTTTTCATATCATTTTCTATTTTAACAATTCGATTTTTTAACTGTGCACATTCATCTCTCAATTGTACAAAATCATTCATTTGATGTTCACTCGTTTCTGATTCTGAATTCGAAGAAATTTTTGGTGATAAAGATGAAAATCCATTTGTATTGGTACGTGATGATGTTGTTTTCACAGATATTAAAGATGATGGATAAGCACCATTTGGCAATGAAGATGATGATTGTACAGTGGTACGTGTTGATAATTTTAAATCATCACTCAATGAACTCCATGTCACTTTTAAATGTTCAATATCCGATGTTAATTTATCTAATTCATTTTGTTTAGTCAAAATTGTTCCATTTAAATCATTTAATTCTTTTTGTTTTGTTACGAGTGGGGATTCAGTAGTATTGTTCAATTTACTATCGTCTTGTTTTTGTTTTAATAATTGATCATATTGTTCTTTTAATTGTTGAAATTCAATACGTAATACTGAACATTCTCGTGTTACAACTTCTAATCGATTACGTTCGGAATAATATTGTTCTTCCATATCGTTAAGACGTTCTAAAAACAAAAATACAAAATAGAGATAGATCATAAAGCCAATTATCGACTAGCTGTGTATGATACTGAAAGCAAAAGCGTGAAGCAATGAATTTTTATGAAGCCTTTTCTACGACAATAAAAATATGATAGAACTTCTAAACAATTTCATTAATAACTAGACCAATATTGTTCACATTTTCTGATGGCTAATACGAAATATGATATATTTTATTAAATGACATGTAGTGAATACTACTGGGACTATTGTAAACTAAACAATATTGCGTTCAACGACTAATAGAAGCAAAAAAACACTATACGATAAACTACAGCTTGTTTCTAAATTTTTATTGTGTCTGTGTATTAAACCTACTTCGAACGAAACACATTTCATTCTGTTTATCAAGGAGAAGTAGCTTCTCCTTATCTAATTTAACTGAACACATTGACGGGAAAAAAGTAGAGAAATAGTTAAGTAGTACACAACATATGTGAATGAATAACGTACCTTTTGTTTCATTTAAGTGTTGACGAATCAGTTCAGATACTTTCTCTTCATTTTCCAGTAAACCTAAACGGAAACAATCAATCATATAAATCATTGATACGATACTAAGAAAAAAAGAAAACATACATTTATATTGTACACATTCTTTTTCTTTCAAAGCTAATCTGGCATTTAATTCGTCTAAAACGGAAAAAATTAAAAATATTTGATTTTACCAGAAAATGAAACGTTTCATACCAGTATCATTTTTATGTGATTTTGTTTCGTCGGCAAACGCCACTGTTGTTAAAGAAGGAGAAACGGGTGCAAGTGATACAGGATGAAGTGGTTTTATTTCGTTAGTATTTGTTAGTTTGTGATCCTTTTCTTCAATAACGTCATGATTCTTCCCTGATTGATATTTATCTTCTTCTTTTTGGGTAGATAATGTTTTGTTTTCATGTTGAGATAGAAAAGATTGTTGATCATTCACAACTGGAGTTTTATCACCACGTTCAAAATTATACCAACTTTGTATCACATTATCTAATAATACATAAATAATACACATAATAATGAACTCGTTTTTACAGATATTAAAATCTAGTATCTAAATCTAGTATTTACATCTTGAATAGTAAAGCTATCGAAACTAGTTGAAGAACTGGATGAACATCAGATATAAAAAAGCTCTCGCATAAGACTACCCCTAAGATATGTGATTAATTCGAACCTAAATCTTTCTCTTGTTCGTCTTCATCTTCATCGTCCTAGAAAAGATAACATTGAAAAAATTTAAAAATTCTGTATTAAATTAAATGCCTTTTATTACCTCATTGCCATTTTCATTTGACTCTGGATTCACTTGCATATTCGGTCCAGCATCTAGAAAAAGACAGACATAGGTAAAGTCTATGCTTTAAAATAAAATCATGGAACGCACCATCATTCGTATTTTCTGAATTAACATTGTAATTTTCTCCTTCATCATTCTGATTCTGTTTCGGTCTCATGACAACATCATCATCGTCATTGTTATCGTAATCAACATTATTATTGGCTGGTAAATCAGTTTGTTGTTTTTGGAATTCATTCATTGCATCTACAAACAATGGGAACGTCAAAACGATTATAAACATATTTAGACTGTCTATTAACCTTTCGAAGATGAATGTACACGAAATCTACCTCTTGTCTCAACAATGTTTAATCCACTCTACAACAAAAGATGATGAAAATAATGATGTACTATTAAGCGGTAGGATTAATCTTGTACCTGTTCATTATTACTATTATTCATTATTTTTTGTTGTTGTTCCTGTAGTTCTTCAAGTTTCTGTGTACGAAGAAAATATTCCTGAAAATCAGATTCAATACGATTCCGTTCATAATCAAGTTCGGTACATCGTGTTTGTGACTCCTAAAAATGAATAATTTTATTTTCACAAAACATACAGTTAGAATGCCTGTTTTGAACATTCGAATATGGAGATACGATAAAAATATACTCTATTATTTAGTTGTTAATAACAGAACATAACATACATCACATAATAGAACAGGCATAGATCGTATTATTTCTATTCAAATGAAACTGCAACACATCTTACTCTTAGTTTTTGCTCGAAGTCAATAAGTAGATTTCGTTGTTCATCAATTTGATTAACTAAATGATGAATTTCTTGTTTTTGTTGTTCATTTTGTTCTTCCATACGTTTTAATTCGTCCTGAGCTAATTGTAGTGTGCACTATAACAAATTACATTAAAATAACTAATTTAGTAGAAGAACAAAGGAAGAGTCAATGACCTACTTCCAAATTTCGTACACGACTAACAGCATCCGTTTTTTCTAGTAGTGCTTGTTCAAGTTTAATCTAAGTTGAAAATATAAAATCAAACGTTTGACTCTCACAACTGCACCACTATACTTTTGCTTCGTCTTCGTATTTCATTCGTGTTTGTGTTAACTGAATAATTTCTTGTTTTACTGTATCTTCATTTGGATGCTAAAAATGGCGTATAATTTTGTGGTTGTCTCGTTTGAGATTGACTTACTCTTAGCACTTACTTTTACATGATATGCACGAATCTGATCTTCAAGAGCATTTATTCTTGCTAAAAGGCGATCTTCATCAATAACTGCCTAGATAAACAAATAGAATGGATTTATTAATTTGAAAAACAAACACTCAGTTGTTGAAAATACCTGCCAACCATCATTAGATGCTTTTTGTGTATCTTGAAGTACATTTTGTAAATAAGATAATTTTTGTTCAAGTTGTTGTTCACGCTGAAGAGCTTCCTGAATAAAACACAAATATGGTTGAGTTGACCATATAAAGTGTCTCATGCGACTTACTTGAAGATATTGAGCTAATTCATATAAACTACGAGTATTCATGTCTAGATCTTTCTGCTGAGTTATTGAATGACTACTCAAGCTAGAATTGAAAGAGAGAACTATTATTTTATTGATCATCTCTGAAATCTCCCATCCACAATATTCCCATATTTTAATGTATATACCTGCGAGGTAAGGCTTCACTGCCATCACTGTGATATAGTTTTGCTTCGATAATAATACAATTATGAGTAGCTAAATAAAAAAGTTGTGTAAATATCTGACAATTTCAATGTCATTTAAAGATTTGTCTAAATTTTAAAAGTATTGGTACCTCTATCGTAGAAAAAATGGTAAAAATCACATAGAACTATCGAGTAGAATAACTTTCAATATATCCCGTTGTATAGGGTTATAATTTGACTCATTATTAAAAATATGCGAATATAATACTTTCTGTACTTTTTCTATTGTTTTCCGTAACATCTACACCAAACTGGACAATATCGCCGCTAAATATTTCAAATGGTAAACTTTCTTCGTTACATTTTCCTAAACGTTGATTATTCACGAACGTTCCATTTGAACTTTTAGTATCTTGTAGATAAAACTAAAAAATTAAAGATAGAAAACAAACAAAAATAAATAATAATTTATAAAGAGCTACTTATTATTTGTTACGTACTTTCCCGTTTTCATACCACAATTTTGCATGCTGTCTCGATAAGACTTTACAATCAAATATGGCATTATTCTGTAATGCTTTCAAACGAGCCACAGCTCGTCCAACTTTAACTGGCTCTGTTAATGGTATACGTCTCTCTTGAAATGGATGTGAATTTGGACGACAAAAAAATACTGTACATGGATATGGATTTTGTGATTGTTGTTGTTGAGAAGATGATGATAACGATGAACTACTATTATTATCTTCGATCATCGTCATCATTAATACATCATTCGAATATGAACCATTTGTATTTTCAAATAGAAAACAGGATGAAGGGGAATGATTATTGTCCATCTATTCAAACAGAAATTATATTCTTTAAAAATGTAAAATCTTTTGTATCAGTATCTAATACTTACCCACGATGCTTATCTTTTTATCCATTGGGTTAAATGTAAAAATAAATTGGAAGATCTACTAATCATGATAATCGATTGACCGAGGAACTTTTAATTTCAAATCTAGAAAAATGAAACATAAATATACTCATATTTTTTGTAGTCTCATAGATAAAAAATAATCAAGATATCAAGTCTCTCTTCCATTATGATTAAATTAAAAATATTTGATATTAAATAGAAAGTAGACTCGAAAAGTGGATTTACTTAACATAAAAAAATATCAAAAATTACATAGTTTTTGTTTTGAAAAAATATATACAGTAATTCTACCATAAATATCGCAACAAAAACTATCTAAAACAAATTAACAAATTAAAAATATATACAAATATATAAACACAGAGATAAACGGTAGATGGAATGTTCTTTTAGTATTACAGAGAAAAGGTTTTTAATGATTCATGTTCGGTACTGTTGTTATTATTGCGGAGTTATCAATAAGAGGAGAAGCACAGACGGTTGTCGTTGAATTATTTGTGATATTCTTGTCTGTATTATTAAGAGCAGATTTCGGAAATCTTAGTTGTACGGTTGGGCAATATCTCGCCCGTTCATGCACTACTGGAGCTTTAATCCATTTTTGTTCGTCAAGATTATAATAATAACCTTCTTGCATAACAATAAATGAGTTCGATGTATGAAACACAGAAATATAGATACGTCGTCCAACTGTGCCTAAACTCTGTGGCCACGTTTTTGATATTGCACCCGGTATATTCGTTAATATTGTCCATTGATCGTTTTTAACATCATAACTTTCAATGCTCAACATACCGTTACCATCGTCATCAAATCCTCCGATAGCTAAAATAGTTTTAAATATTTTGATAAAAATTAAAAAAAAGAAAACTATTCTTTTAGAGTTTGACAAGAATAAAATAAAGTTACTTACCCAGTATTCTTTGATCGAATACAGTCATATTATGTGTTGTTCTTGCACTCAGCATACTTGCTCGTCGTTCTAATTGCTTTTTGTTTATATCAAAACAATAAAAATCAGCTATTTTCGACCTATAAATTTATACTGAACAAAATGAAATATTGCAGAATAAAAATCATACTTTCATTGAATATAAAACAGCTATTTTTGCAAATAGTAGAATAAAATTTTTAATAAAAATGCTCCGAGAATACTTATCACTTGAAGAAAAAATTCTCTCAGTTGTTCGAATTACTTACCATTGTCCATTTTTTCCTCCACCTAGATAAATCTTATCATCGTATGCACAAGAGGCCAACGATGATAATTGTGGTCCATCGTTAGAAAAAGATTCCCAATGATCATTTTCAATCGAATATCTCTCAATCGTATTGACATAGACCCTAGTTGTTCGTTTAAATCCTTCAAATCCACCCATACTAAATAAAAGACAGATAGGAGATATATTTAAGAGTACTAAAAGACAACTTACATATAGATATATTTATCAATATAGGCAGCTGCAAATCTTGATCTATCATGTAATAATGGTTGTAACTTTGTCCATTCAAATGTTCTTGTTGAAAAACGATAACACGATTTATATTCTTCACTTGTTGAACGTCTTGTACCCAATACATATAAATAATTATTAACAGTTATAGCTGCAAATGGATATGGATAATTTTCTTCGAGAGGTGCCTGACAAATAGAATCCCATCGTTCACATTTTGCATTCAATGTAAATAATTCTGTTTCACCAACAGCAACAAGAACCGGCTCATTTCTAATTCGACACTGAATGGTATTTAATAATGGTTGACGTTTTGGTAAAGAATAATAGCATAGTGCATCCAATATCAGCTGCTTACAATCATCATTTGATCTTATGATATCACTATCAATTACTTTATCCACAAGTTCCTCAGGGGTCATTAACATAAATCTAATTGATAAAATGATCTCAACGTTAGTTTCTTTCTATATCGAAAATACAGTATCTCACTACTTTACAGCGAAAAAGTTACTGTAAATTATTCGGTGAAATAATACGACAGAACAAAAACTAGTTATAAACAAACCTGATATGTTTCATTAATGTCGATGAATATTGTAATCTTTCTTGTCTATTACTGCTAATCCATAAACAAACCATATTAAATAAATCGTATTCATTAATAATATCTAACGTATCTTTTTGTAATTCATGACATAATTGTTCTAAATTCAATTGTTCAAATTGTTCTCGAGCTAATAACATTAGATCAATAAAATTTTGTGGTATAAAACTTTTTACAACTAAAAGAACATCCGCTAATGTATATAAATCAGCTATCTTATAGATATCAACACAATTATTAATTGTTAATGATGTTATCAAAAATGTTGAACATAATTGAATAGCATCATGAATTTGTAAATGAGTAGCAGAATGTAATAGATCCATAATATTATCAAATGTAATTGATAATACTCCACTGTATGCAAAATTTAACATTGATTGAACGCCAATCGAATTTTCAAAGCCTTTCAAAACAACATAATCCGAATAACTTTCACTCATATTACCTAAATGTATAAATAAACAATATTAAAAAGAAATAGATAATGACAATAATATGTGATCCATTACCGCCCAGCATTGCTTTAAAATAGTCAGAAGTAGCTATTAAAATGAATCTATGACATAAAAAAGTTTTATCATTAACAATTATTTTAAAATCACATAAATCTGGTTTATCACGCATTGAGGATAATTTTGTTAAAAGAGTTGAAGCATAGTTTGATGTTGAAGCGTTAAATTCTAAATTTATTGGATCATCTTCATTGGTTAACACTGGATGTTTGGAGCATAATGACAAGTGATCTAAGGATAGCTGTAAACAAAAAAATACAATGTCTAAGTAGAAAAAAAATGAGTCATTCTTTTTCTGAAAATAAAATGAAAAAAAATTACCGTTGATGAGTAACAGGATGAGGGTGGAGGCGGTGCTGATAAAGAATGCTGTGTACATTCGTTTTGCATATCAGACGATTAAGTAAACCTGGATGGAAGAAAGAAATCGTAATTAAAACATTTTTCAACAATTCAAAAGAAATTGAATAGAGTAATAGAGAAATATATGTGTTGTACTATAGAACATTTGTCTTTCACTTTTCATTATTGATCTGGTATTGTGTTTTAGCTTTTCAAATCTAATGTCCATGAGAGACTTTCACCATGACTGTAAAACTCTACTCAACATTTAAACTGTTGAAATTCTATGGTGCTCTAAATTCCTTGTTTTTATACTGCGTACCTAAATTAATCTCCTTTTGAATTCAAGGAGAGTAGATTGAGAATTGTAATAAAGATCATGGTACATATTTTTCTTGTTTGTTACTAGCTAACAAAATATCGATAATACAGATTTCTAAGCAAGAATAAACATACATAACGATATTTTATAACCTTCATGCGAAGAAACAACTCACTTCTAATTAATTATAAGAATTAATATAAACAATACAAATTATTATCTAAAAGTAAAAGTTGAACAGCACAAATCTTTTGACAGTGAATCAAGTTTTTGTTTTACTTCAGGATTTCATTATAAAGAGCTAGCAACGTTTCTTCCATCTAGAGAGAAAGGAGGAAAAAGACCCTTAATCATCCTGGCCAAACGAAAAGAAGAAGCCGATAGGACATTGAATCTAATTGATTTTCTAGGTCAGAGATTTCAAGTTTACTGGAATCTTTGTACATTCTGAACTAGTGGAATGCTATTACGCGACTTTACTAAGAATTTTTGCAAAACTGATTAAAAATCTTTTATTTAAACTATGACTAAAACAATTATTCTGATAGGATTGCAAATCTAACAAAAGTGCAGCAGTTTTAGATATAATGAATAGCTGATACAATAATAATTTAAGTTCAGTTAAATATCGATAAATTCTACTTCATACTACTCATTTTAGTGTTTTTAAATAATGTACACATTTGTTAGCATCAAGTAGGTAAACAAGCCTCGAGGAACACTTAAAACTGTTCGTTATTTATGTCATCTGATCTGATGTGGAAATATTACATCAAAAATGCTAGCAGGACATGTGAGTATATAATTGATGGTTCGAGTAGCACACTCTCATACCTCACTACCTATACAAGACATGTATTTTGTCAGTAATTGTTGTAACTATTGTTCAGTAGTATTTGATGACAGTTGCAATTTCTATTTCTCGCAACTAGATTCAATGTAAAAATTTGTTGCACAAATAATAAAAAATAGTTACATATCAAAGATTTTTACAAAACAGCTTCTCTTGTTGTAAGAACAGCTTATCAGTCTTTAACTAAATTTCATAAACTTATTATCGAACGTTATGCACTTTGAAAAATTGATTTAGTTGCTAGAACAGCAAATGACATGTTGAAAAAATGGTAATAAGCAACATTTAAGATGAGACGAAATAAAAGTAGTGCCATTGACACAACTAGGAGAAAGGCCATTGAGCTTCGGTGTAATGAGCTTTTATAGAAGTTCTATTATTCTGACTAAAGTTTTTCACAGTATAATTCAATCCTGTTTCTTGAACCAATGATCGAAAAATTTTAGTTGCATTACACTAAGTAGCACATCATTTTTGTCCAAAATCATCAGATCCGTAGCTAATTCTGCTAATTTATTCTTTTCATCTCTCGTTATGTTTTTAATAAGTTCTATAACTTTTATCAAACTTCATCTTATCATTCGACATCCTGACTTAAATGACATTCATCTATCAACTTTAATGTGCACAATTGTATCTAAAAGCTTTAGCTCAAACTAGTAAGTTATCCAGGTAGTGAAAAGAAAACGCCTTGAAGTATGCTGACATCTCTACAAATCAATCAATACACTCTAAAAAAATACCAACACCTTTTTGATTTGTTTACTTCAACATTTATCTATTTACAACAATAAAAACTTAATAATAAATGATTAAGTTTATCTAAATTATTCTGCACTTGGTCGATCTTTGATAGCTAATTTAAATCTATCTTCTAACAATGACATTTCAAATATTAAATCTTTAATAGCATTCTCCAAAGCTTCTTGTGGTGTATATGAACTTGTTGATGTTTGTACACGTAATATGACTTTATGTTCCAATGGATGTGGTACTTTATAGCCAGCAAATATCACATTAGGATCCTTCAATAATTGTGCTCGTAACATATTCGCGAGAGTATGATCTTCTTTACTTATTGTAAATACAACTGCATTTGGAACTTTTGTGTCTTTTTCTATTAAAATCTTCTTTTCACCGTCAAGTAACAGGAATGATTCAAATGTGGCTGGTGCATTCATCTGAAAATAAATAAATTTATTTTGTTAAAAAATAGAAAAAAACGCCGAGATTTATTACTACTAGTTAGCAAAAAACAAAAAAAGAATGTGTAAGCTACACTTTTATTTGAAAATGTAATGTAAATGCATTGGATTAAAAGCAAATAAAAGACGGTATACTATAAAAAAAAAAAGCAGAATCACGCATATGAAAATACAGTACACAAGAAAGTGTCAAGTAAAAATAAGTTAATAAGTTGTAAGTCAAGTAATATATAAGGGAACAAAAAAAAAACCTGTAAAAGTTTATCCATTCGACCTTGATCCATCAATTGTTTTCATGTATTCTGACAAAAGAGTATTAGGTGGAATAAATTTAAGCCGATGATTTTCAACTTGAGTATAGCGTTCACCATCTTTGGTGAAACCTAAAAATAGATTAAGAAATGTGTTCAAAGAGCGCACAAATATCTTTATTGATCTCTGAAATTAGTGAGAAATATGTCTATTTACTTTTTGATATTAAATTAAGGTATTGCGAAACGGCATGTAACAACATTCGATCAAAACTATTATTCAAATCTCGAATATATACCGAATCAGAATGTTCGTTAAAAAATGGTATTAAATCATCTTCAAAATCCATAATACGTTCCTAAACGAAATACAAGCAACAATAAACATTTTACTTTGATGCTAGAAACTAACTCTTACCAAAGGTAAATGGCGTCGTTTTAGCATGCTTTTCAAAGCATAACGAATATTTGAATCAATACGATTGAAACGTTGATCAGCAGAGTATACAATATTTTCTACAAAAACAAACCAAAAATGAACATGCTTAAAATAATGTTTGATGCTTTACCTTGATCAAGATTAATCGTGTGCTTTTTCTCAATGATAATAAATGTTTCAGATGAATCATCATCCATCGATAATGAACAATCACTATTATTCAATTCTATTGATGTACAGCGATTAAATTCTTGTTTTTTCATATTTGTTTGTTCATGGTCAGTAGCCAATTTTAAAATACGTTCTTGTTCATCTTCCGGTAAATCTATAAATTCATTCCACATCTTAACAAGAACAAAAAAAAATATGTAGAGAGAAACAAAAGCAAGTAATGTTAGCTAAATAGTGTTATTCCTACAAAATACACGCACATACAATTTCTGCAATCACTTAAACATGCAGCCGTGCACTTGAGAAACAATCTCAAGTAAACCAAGTGTGCCATTTTAAGAGACGAATGAATTTTTTTCATGTTACAACGATTAGACGAGCAATCTACTGTAAATATCAAAACTCCCGCTACAACATACAATGAATTTTTATGGTATTCGGTGGCGGTAAACTCAAAAAACAAGCACAAAGTTTTTCGTAACTTCATTTCAAGTTTCTATTTCTAGTAAAACAAGATTTTCTAATAAATGTTTTATCAGTCAACGACTTACTTAATGTCGATCTAGTTTGTGTCACTAAGAGAACTAAGTTAACAGCTAAACTTACTCTTTTGAAAAACAAACAGATATTTTTTGTCAATTTTACTTACACAATCGAAGATATTTGGCAGACACAATAAACGATACAACTTGATTATTAATACGTAGATTATAGAAACTAGACAGCATGGTCCTACATATCTGACCAATCCGCATGGAGACGAAAAAAGAAATTTCTCTGCCGTACAACCCAAATAATTCCAGAGGCGGATTCTAATCGTTATTAGATGTCGTAGTTTCTCAAGAAGATAACTTTTTTCTATATTAGAGAAAGAACCTCTAAGTAAAACTCTTAAATCAATATGTCATACATAAATTTGTTCTGTTGAGCAGCACGGTTTGATGTGATTATAATAATAGAAAACAACTTCATCTTAATTAATATGGTATACCTTCATTTTCTTTTTATTTAAAAGTAATTCAGCAAATGCTGAAGTAGTATTTTCTACCAAGTCGTTAATATTAACTGCAGCAAAATCTTCATCCAGATCTGTAGCCAAATTCAATAGAAAGCACACTAAAAGAAAAACACAAATAAACGTTTTTGTACTGACAGAAATAAATAATTTACGTACTATTTTCATGCCGTTTAGCTTGTCGTTGTCCTTGTGATTTTTTACTATGTGTTTTTGATTGTAATGTTGGTTTTGGTATTCGATTTAACATTTGTTTTTGTCGACGTGCACGATTTGATCTGTTTTTTGTCAATAAAGGAGTAGGTTGTAGAGAACTCGGATGATAAACTGTTTCATCGTCATCATCACTCGATGCAGAAACACTATCAACAGAAAAAAAACCGCCACATTAAAGAAAATTATCCATAGAACATTAATCGCACCTCGGGTTATTATTTAAAATCTGCTCAATATGAGGAAATGCTGTTGCCGTCGTATCAATTTGTGTTACAATATCATCGTCAATATTTTTCAGAATACCCATATTATACTTGATCGAATATATAGAAAAAAATAATGATGATATGCAAAAAAAACTGTTCTAGAACAGACGAAACGACATTGACTGTTAATTAGATTTAAACAGTAGCCCGTAGAAGAAAAACACACGCCATTGTATGACTCTAGAAATCTCACGCTCATACAACGACCATGCACACTGTTAGTCAGTCTCCAGTCAAAAGCTATTGATAGAGACTTCGATAAATCTCTATTGACTTCAAACTGTGCGAGAAACAAGAGGAGAAAGAAATGTAACTCATCGATCACACGTATTTTCACATACATACCATTCTTCTACCGAGATCACTATATTGTCATTTAGAAAACTATTACATTATGAAAGCTTTTTTCTTTTTTTTACAAATTGACAAATTATGTCATGTTAGCAAAATGACCCAATACTAGAAATTGAGTACGATGTTTCACCTAAAAAGTTTTAGAAAAGAAATGACAAGCGAAAAATAAACAACTGCTTATAAACAATAATAGATAAATAAATAAAATAAAGAGTGAAAAAGATCGCATAGAAGATGACTGGTTGAACGTTCAGCAAACAGGATGAAGGCTGATGTACAGTGCGACAAATAAATAAACGCAAAAAGTATCGACTAACTCACTCTATAAGGAGTAAACGACTTATAACCAACACAGAAGTATTGAGGCTAATAAAATAAACTTCATACAATCGCACAGAACGAAATGGTAGCGCCAGGACTGTAAAACTTGACATTAGAAATCACTCACTTAAGTGAGTGATCATGCCATCCACTTTTCTGTATTGTACATCAAGGAAAGTGGATGAATTTCCTTTGTTTATCACTCATCACCCGCTTTAGCCGAAAAGTGTTATTCTACTGGGTAACTGATAACCCATTTTTGTAGAGAGTGCCATCTATAAGAGTGGTCACTCAGTAGAATAACGTTTTTGCTCTGCTAAAGTGGATGATGAGTGATAAACAAAGGAATTTCATCCACTTTCCTTGATGTACAATACAGAAAAGTGGATGGCACGATCACTCACTTTTCTGATGTCAAGTTTTGCAGTGAGTATGCTACGATGAAGATCCAATATTATAGTAACATAGTGATACACGACTGTAGATTTGACTGTAATACGCTCGTTTACGGCGGCATTATTACTTCGCATAGGATTACAATTAGTAAGATGACAACTGGTTGTGTAACGCCCGATTACAGACGGAATATATCTAGATTTTTCTTATAGGTGATTTTTGCTTGGATGTGCATGACACACATGACTGAATTGCGTAATCACTGTACCGTTTGAAAAAAAAACAGAAAATAAAAAACATCTGACTTGTACACATTCGATACAGCTATATCAATTGTCTACCAATCGGTTTATTTTCCCAACTTAGTTACATATGCTTTCGAAAAACTCCATAACAATTAGAATTAGTTGTCTACTATTTCACATTTTTCGGATAAAAAGGTATCTCATTAATTTGAGTACAGTTGTTTCGTATATTAGCAGATAAAACGCGACAATATATGTTATCTGGAACAGGCGCTATCAGATTTTAGACGCATGAGATGGCATAATAGTTAAGAGTTTGAAATTTTACGGTAATTCAAATTTTTAATGATTTTACGGCTATATACATTGAAATTTGATAAACCGAATAAGCCAGTAGATGCGCCTATCAAGGACGAATCGATTAATATATAATAAGTTGAGATTGTATCAAATCTTGATCAAGGTATGGTTATTTTAATACCGCAAGACAAGATTATGGAGAAACATATCGCCGAACATTTTCCGTATGTCCGAGTTTTTTCTAAATGGAACAGTTTTAAGATTTGGAAATTTCTGTGGTAACCGAGCTCTCGAGTGTTGAAAATGGATACAGATCTCGGGTCAATCGAGTGCATGTTTTTGAACTCCTATTAAAACAAATTTGAAAATTACACCGGACAAAGTGTGTGAGAATGATGCATTTTTGAAATTCAAAACCTTCCAATTTTCTCCAGTTACGACTTTGACAAAAGTATTTATCAAAAGACATTTTACCAATACACAATATGGTGACAATAGTCTGAAGTCTAAAGGTCAAAAAGTCAGTGAGAAAACTTGATTTTAATGTCGTCAGATAAAAAAGCCGAAGTATATGTCGGCGAAGTTTAGATATTCTAAAAGCCTGGAATTAAAGCTACAAATTGATATAATTTAAAAATTAAACTTATTTATATATTTATTTAAAAAAAGGACGTTTTGCAGACAGATAGTGCTAGAACGGTGTATTTTCTGAATGTTTGAGTCATTACCCTGCAACGACACTTGATAAAGACTTGATTTTTTTCAATGTTATATATGCATTCAAAAACAAACACGACGTTTTTTCCCGGAGCAACTAATAGGTGAAGCTTTCTGTGTTTTCACCATTTCTGCAGAGTTTCTCTTAAAGGTTTTTGTTTTTCAAACTTTGATTAGTTTTTATTTCCATAACGTAGTTTTTCAGAATAAATTAGTGTAGTAGTAGACAGTGAAGGATAATTTTTTTTAAATTTTACACTTCTTCCATGGTTACGCTTTAGTCTTCAGATCTTCTTGTCATTTCTGCATGTGCTTGTCAAAGTCTATAATATTTCGACTTATTGCTAATAAGTACTGATAAGTGGCAATTTTTATTCGTTAAAGTGTTTGATTCTTACACATGATTTGGGTTATGTTCAAATATTATTAAGTTTTTTCGGCGGTTGCAGCTAATTTGAGAGTCAAAACTCTTGGTTTTCCATAAGTCTAAACCGCTGTTTTTGATCAATATCAATAATTATTTTGGATTCTTTCGTCCTCATACATTCTATTTTTAAGTGTTCTGTAATCTACATTTTTTTAAAATGTAGTATGAAATAGCAAATTAAAGAATAGAATGAAAATAATGATATTCTACATATATATATATGCGTCGTGTAGTTTTGATAATTATGTACTGGAATAATGTTATGAAATGAATCAAATGCTCTGCAAGCGAATAAAAGTCGAGTCTTCTAAAGTGAGACCACTTTTTTGATAAAATGTGGAAGTCTTAATTGATATCAAACAAACATCAGAGGGCGAACGTGAGTGAGTGCAAAAAACTAGTGGTCTCAATTAAGGACTCACCATTAAAATGATTATAGAACTCATATAATTAGTTTTTATTTGTTGAAACTACAAAAGTAACAGAAGTCTTAAGAGAAATTGACGAATATTGTGGAAGAAAATTCTGTATTGGGTACATGAGGTGTTGAATCTTGATGTTTAAAGTATAATGTCTAAATATGAAATTGTCCAGTATTAAGTATTGTAACCAATAAAAAAATTTTGAAATTTTCGCGATCACTTTCTTAATTTGACTTTTCGAGAACTCGGTTTATAACGTATAAGCTATCAAGATGAAAGTATTTTAGTGGAAAGTTCTCGCTCGACTTTTAATTTTATCTTTTTTGTGTTCAGTATAACTGTACAAGATGTGTGTGTGTGTGTATATTATAACTAAAATAGTATATGTGTATCCTCCTTGGCTATCTATCTACATCTGTTATGGTTATTTACTCATTTATTTTTACTCTCGACACTAATATCAAAATTATCTCATCTGATGTGCGAAATATTTACGCCTTTTCTCTTTATTTATGTTTTTTTTCTTTATTTTCTTTTGTGTCAACCTCATTAAATAGGGACAATAAATCTCAATGAAAAAAAAGTATTTTAGTGGAAATAGATTATGTAAAAATGACGTTATTATCAGTATCTCACTTCTTTTTATGGGTATTTTTGGTGAAAAGATCAAATACCAGCTGCAACTCTGAGTACCAAAACTACACGATAAAACACATACCGATAAAACTTTGAAAATTTTGGTCTTGGTATAATGATTCAACTATAAGTAAAAGGTTTATTTAATAAATACTTTGTCTTGTCAGCACACTTTTCTCTACAGAATAGTATTTATCAATCTGCTCTCTTCTCTTGCTTGCAAAAAGATAAAAATCAATTCCTGATTCTTTATATGAAAAAATAGTCGCATACAGTTGAATTTCGATAGCGAAAATCAAATTACGCTGCAGAAAAAGCAGCACTTTAGCTGTTAATAATTTAGGAAGATAAGTGTAAATGAGACCGACCTATGTCCAACTTACTCCAAAATCCCACCGTAGATAACAAAATTTTAACCGACTAGAGTAGTAACAGTACCGTAAATTCATATTCACATGATATACTTGGCAGAAATATTGATTACTGTTGATCGTGGACTTGCAATTGTTCGGTTTGACTTTTATTCTCAGAGTTCTTCCCTTTCTCCTTTATAAACGAATATAAGTTTGGACACATTTTTTTTCAGACTAATAAAAAACGAAAATGAAAAGAAATAGAAAGTCGACGACAAACAAAAGTATAAATATAAACACGCAGTAGATAAAATGGAACGTTCTGATATGAAACAATACAAAAAAAGAATAATCAACTTATAAATACAAAACGAAAGTCAAGGAAGAAGGTTCTGACTTAGTTGCTTTATAATTTTTAGTGTGCACAAAAGACAAATGAAAGATAATCAGCGTCTTTGACATGACCATCTGTTTTCAAAAAAAAATCACTAAAACCTTTTTAGCGTGCTGAAATGACAGCTATAGACACACGCACACAAGCAAAAACGAAGACTATTAGCCAGTTCAGACCTGAATCACATTAGAAGACAAGTTTATAGAGGTTAATTTTTCAGAACAAGAACAAAAGACATAACTTCAGATACAATAGTAAGAGAAAAAGTAAGTAATAGGTACACAAACTTTTTAAGAGAAAAAAAATTTCAAAATTATTGATAATTGTCAAACAAATGAGAAAATGAAAAGCCTAATGACATTTATAGAAATTGACAACTGTTTAATCTTTTCGAACACGTAGTCGAGCTTTAGTCGCTGATGGTGAGGAGGGTGCCGAAGATTGTTTCGTTTCTTCACCACTATATTCAGCATCACTCTTTTTCTAAATACAAAAATATAATAATTAGTTGGTCGTATATAATTGAAAAAGGGTTTTCTGTCTACCTGCTCATTGCCATCATTTTCTTCTTCATCATCGTCTGCGGTATCCTTTTCTAATGAACCTTTTCCTGTTCGTTGTTGTTGTGTTGTTGATCTTTGTTCAACATTTTTTTTCGCTCTTGTTGCACTTGTTTGACCTTGCGTTTCTTTATCGTCTGAGTCATTGTCATCCTCTTGATCTTCAACATTACGTTGAGACGTTTTTGATGTTCTTAACTCACTTGTTGTTCGTTCAGATGACTCTTGTTCAACATCATCTAGTGTTGCATCATCTGTTTTCTTCTTTCGTGCATTCATATCACTTATGGGTGATTTTTTCGATTTTCTTGACCAAAAAAATGCAATTAAGATGATAATGGGCAAAACGATAACAACGAGATACAATGCCCATAACCATGGACGGTCTTTTGTAGCATTCATCAATGCTTCGACAACACTTTCGCTTGACGATGATGTTTTGCCTTCTAATGAACTCTTTGGATACCACAACGTATCACCGTATTGTTTTGCTAATGATTGATCAGATGTAATTAGAAAATTATCAAAAACAACGCCATCAATGATTGACCATAATTCAAGAGCAACAGCACTAAACGGTGTCAATTTGTATGGATGAGCATCTTCGAAATAATCGGGATTTGGAATTTTGCGTGCTTCCCATTTTCCCTAAACAAAGATCGTTGATGTTGTATCTTACGTTAATGATCTTTTTACTCAATTATTTCTAGAGCACTAGGTAATTATATACGTGATTTCAATAGCTATAGTTTTCCTATTCTTTTAAAAAAAATAAGAGCATGAAAAACTATACTTTATAGTTTGGATTGTCTATTAAAGGTGCTCGCCATGTTCCTTTATATTTTGGATTTGGTATCAATGGTGCAGTCCACGGTCCACAACCAACAGCGTTTTTACAAAGTGGATTATCTAATCGAGGTGGTTCCCAATCGCCGTCCACATCATCATCCCTAAACAAGTAGACAATTTTTTTGAAGTTTATTTATTTGTTACCGATTCACAAGGAAACATTACCAATCGTCGGGTTTAACAGCGTCTGGGTCAGGAATAGTTGTAGATTCATTTTCTAACCAACCGCTTGGTATTGTTGCCCCTTCATCTACAATTTGTTTTGGTTCGGTTTCATCCCAGTCTTCGGGTTTGAACGCAGTTGAATCGGGAATTCTATAAATAGAAAAAATAGTTATAACAGTTTATTTTACATTTTCTTTCACTTTTTTCTGAATATACCGTTCTCGGTCATCCCAATCAGATGGTTTAGAATCGTTTTCATCAATAATTTCCTTCGCCGGAGTAATTGCTGGTTCCATGTCTTCCAAAAGATTTCCAGAATTTATCAATTTATTATCAATATACATTTTGAAACTATTATCAGCCGATAAAACTAAAAAGCATAAGATTTAAGAGCTTCTTGTAATCTAAAATAAACTTCAACCTTCTTACCTAATGTATAGAGATGTGATTTTTTATCTGTAAAATATGTATCAAGAGATTCGCTTGGTTTTTTCGCTTGATGTTCTGAATAGACACCAGTTTTCGGATTGCGATAACGAATAATAAAATGATACTAATATTAAAAAGAACATAACTATGTTGGACACATGACTTTCAAAACAGACTTACTTTCATTTCAACTCCACACATATCCGGTCCGAACATGATTGTATAAGGTGTTTTATCAGTAACTTGTTTCTAAAAGATCAGTAACAATCTTATACAAAGATGATGCTAAAGAATATTGACACACATACCAGATCAATTTTTCCACTATCTGACAATAATTTTACATAGGCACCTCCACATTCTTGATTTGTTTGATATTTGACTTCATATTGGACAACAAGTGGACTTGTTTGAAAATCAAATGGTTTGAATAATGGAGCTGCTATTGCATGATGTTTTGCTTTTGACTCAAATACAAAAGTGTTTCATAGAAGAGCATTCGATCGTATAAGAAAAAGTATAGCACTGTTGATGAGCACCAATCCTGACACAAGCTGTCTTTCCTAATCTAACAACAAAAGCCTAGATCTGAATTATAACGATAGTTTTTCTTTTTTATAAATTAGTGATTGCGGATTATTTTAACTCTCAAGTTCGAACAAAACTATTCCATCGTTGTGAAAAGACAAATACAATAAAGTCTTAATCAAGTATTCTCGCTTACTTTTAATATTAAACTATAATCATCTGTATAGACAGCTGTTACGGGTATTTCAAATCCCCATTCCCCATCATATTTTGCTAAAGTGTCATCGACACCATCTTTTTTTGCTTGTGATTTAACCCAACGAGACCACCTATAATTTTAAAGAAAATTGATGAGTAAAACACATTTTCCGAAATCAGATATTAGAATCTTACTTCGATTTCTCTTGAAACTGATCTTCAAAATAAATACTATTAGATGCTGATTTGATCACTGGCACATTCCCCTTCAGATAAAAATAATCACAAACATCATTTTTCTATCCATAAATAATAGACAAGTTTATGCTTACTTTTTCGATCAACGGAGCGGACGTAGCAGTTGATGCTTCTGGGATAATTTCTTCAGCACCATTGTCATTGTCGTCGTCGTCGTCATAACAAGAAATAAACGGAATGCACAACAAGAAGAACACCAAACAACCCGTTAACAAACGCATTTTCGAAATTCAATCTAGAAAATAAAAAGTAATTCACAGTAATAGCACAAATAACCTATCGGATTATCCACCCGAGACTACGTGTTATTTTATCTTTGTTTTTCGTCTAAACGACAATTAATCAAACATGAACCGGACGCTCTGCTTGAACATTTAAAAAGAAATTTATGAGCACACACATTAGAGACAACTACTTTACTGAGAAATATGTAAAAATCAATGATGGAGTCTTCGAAAGTGAATAGGGTAATCCTTCAACCAGTCACAAAAGAAACACTAATTCCTGAACGAACGAGCGATCTATTAATCCATCAGCAGCTCATATCGCCAAAATCCAACTTTTTTTTGTGTATCACGCAAAAAAAAGTGTAAAAATATAAGCGGTGTAACGAGGTCTAAAATTTTTGTATCCAAGTTGTTCTTCTTTGTGTTATTTTAATGTTTAACACAGAAATTTCTCTAAAAGGTGGCTATATAGGAATTATCGATTCTATCAATGCAATAGATCGATCGAGAAATATTGAATAATGATTTCTCTCTCCGCTGCGTTGCTCCGCTTTGATTGGACATTACATACGGAAATTCCATTGTTATAAAAAATCGATTATTGACGGGCACCATACGCTGCATAACTAACAGTTGAAACAAAATACTGCGACTAAAAAATTGAAAATTCTGTTTCTATTGAAGAACAATCCTTTATTTGTCTATTAATTATTCTTTGTAAAGTCCTTTAATATTGTAAAATGACAACCAATCAGCCAATCGCAATAAACTAGGAAGTGGACGTTTTTGACGTTTCCATACCAGATAACAACAGGATAACGCTCATCTGCAGATTCGCTTGGTCCCTTGTCTTCACCTGTACTTTATACGTTAACAATGCATTGTGCAGAGGACCATGATTTTCAAGATCGCAGATAATGTACACGCCTTCCTTCGGTCGGCGCTTGCACAGCCATCTCTCGAGTTTAGAGATGGCAGGTTTCACTATTCTCTGGCTAAACTTTGCAGAGTTCAGTGTATTCCCGTATTCTAAGAATAATGTATTCTCGTTTAACTTTACAGAGCGTCATCGTGAAAGTCTTGGATTTTATTTTTCATTTCTAAGAAAAAAGAGTCTTAAGGATCTGTCGGTGAAAAAACTATTTAATTTCCCGAAAACTGAGTGGGTTATGAGCGGTTGATTAAACAGAAGACTTTCCATATACTCTGTATACATACCAGATGCACGTTTTTTATATATGAATGTCTTGTCGTTGTCTGTTCTGCTTACTTCAAACAAAACGACAATGGTTGTGCTTATATACAGCCTCAATTAAGTCAGTAGTTGTCTTAGTCTACTATAAAAGCCATTCTACTTTTCTTGTAGTCGATATCGGCTTTTTTCGGCCTTTTCGACTAGAATTATTCAGAAAAAAATACTACAACTAATTTATAAGGTAAATACACAGCAATATCAGAGAGCGAATGAGTTGGAGAAGATAAAGTCTTTGTAGTTTTGCTTAGTCACAAAGTTCAGCTACCGCTCAACATTTCGAGGATGAAAATAGGTCGTCTCAGATAATTAGTTCCGCAAATCCAGTTACTTTCTACTTGTATAGATTGAGTTTAGCGTGATGACTGTGCAAAAATATCAGAATAGAAATGCACAAACGTTAGGAGGGAACGGAACTTAGGTAACTTTTCCTCCAAACAGAATACAGCTACCGAAGAATCACATTAAATATGGTTCCACAGTTTGAGGAGTAAAAGTAAGAAAGCTATAGATAATTGAGGGAGTAATCGTGACCCAAAACTGCTGTGTACCTAACAGGGATCGGGCCGGGTTGGGCTGGGCTAGAAAGCCTTTAAGATTGGTCGGGATTGGATCGGGCCATAAGTTTTCTTTGTTGAGTCGAGGTCTTTTCTTGGGTAGCATAACAGCAAGAGCAGTCTATTAATATCACTTTATCTTGCGTGTAGCCAGCCTTTACGTTTTCTTGGAAATGCATATTTCTAATCCATGTGTACACTGCTTGCCGAAAGGAATTGTTATTAGAGAGAGGCGACATCTTCTGAAAATTTTCTGTGACTTAACTATATTTATGTTTCTTTTTCTAATATATCTCTGAATAAACAGGTTTATCTACTCTACAAAAAAATATTTTATCGGCACTGGTTTTGCACGAATTTACACTATACGGGTGCTGAATAATTTTTTTTCTGGGCACCGGTGCCTGAAAGAATGTAAAAATCTCGCACCGGTGCCCAAGTTTTGTTCTCAGTCACCATTTTGTTTTGTCAATTTCTGTGTATATTAACACCACAGTATACTTCAAATATTTCGAATATCTTTCTAGCTATCAGCATTAAGGATGCAGAAGGCCGTGAACAATTAAAAAGGACCGGGACGAACTTTTACATGAGTCGATCAAGTTTGTTAGTCAATGTGAACATGATGAACATGACTTATTCATGTTCCCGAAGAAAAAACCAGGTGAAACACGGTGAAATCAAGGTTTTTTGTATAGCTCCAGAAAACATATCTTGAGCGGAAGAGTTTTCCTTAGGGTAATGAAAATGTGAACTAGAAAACTATGAAAGAGGTCACAAATTCTCAGGTTTGTAACAGATCCTGCTGACATCTGCCACAGCTCTGTAGAAATCTGATACAAATCTTGTCTATAATTTGCAGGGATCTGTTGCAGAACTCTGCAGATCTGCATTGCAGAAATATTCCTTTGGTGAGAAATCTTCTAAATTCCTCTGAATTAGTATTAAAAGTTCGTAAAATAATATGAATTTAAAGACGTTGCTGGAGATCCTGCTGGCTCCACTACACATTTCACATCAATCCATCTCTCTAAATATTTTGTCTCCTTCAATATATGCCAAAACAAATCTATAGAAATTCCATTGAACACATAGACACACGCAAGTATTTTATGACCTTAGGTAAAGTCAGCAGATCATACCGGTGCTGAAAACCTGTACTCCAAAAGTTTCTTCGTCTCCTGTTATGTTGTACCGCTAAAAGTTTTCTAGAAACTGCTTAGAGGCCTAAAGGCATTGAATACCACGCTTAACCATTGTTTCACAGAAACAACAGTTCAGAAGTTGGTAGAAAATCCAAAAGTTTTATAGAACTCTTAGGTTTCTAAAAGCAGTCCTAACGACCCTCCATGGTTGATTGCCTAAAATCTGGGAACACTTTTTCTCTGATTCTATTAATTTTTGCGGCAAAATACCCGCTTAGGAAAAACGTTTTTCGTTGCAGTTTATGTTATATCTTAAAGTAACGCCCTCTGTTCAGTCTATCATTAAATTAATCTTTTGGTCATTTAATTCTAGTGAACTTTATTATATAGTATTTAGTCATCATTTCTGACTTTGTGTTAGTCGTCTTAGTCGTATCGTACTGCATTAACGTATATCCTTTATTGGCTCTCTCCTTTGATTGGCTCTGCTAAGACTTTATCGGGCGATCATTTTTCCATATTTTACGTACAGACAGACAACTCTTTTATATAACCCTAGACTAAAAGCTAAGGCAATTAGACATTTATTGATTGTAATATGTATAATACGATGGCACTGATTGGTCGGTTGATTTCAGATCTGTTTTTCAATGTTGATGCTGCAGAATACTTGTGCGTTTTTATAGCACCACAGTTCCTTTTTTGAATCCCCTGAGTATAGGTCCTTTTTTTTATTTACGCACGAAACGTGAGCCTCATCAAATAAAAAGATCCCAGACCTATAATAATAATGACTTAGGCCGAACAACATAAAATGACTATAAATAGAAAACTAGAATATGAAATATAGAGAGAAATCAAACACAAAACAGGATAGTAACTATCACGATTTTTTGACATTTAAGATTTAATTCTACTATAAAAATTCATAGAATGAAGCTGTTTTCGTTGAAGTTAAAAGGACGTACATAAGTTAGAAGATTGTTCCAGACAGTCACAAATAAATTAAAACAAAGAAGCTATTTTTAATGAAAAACCGATACTACTACTAGATTATACTACAAGAAAACTGATTTTTTGTTATTATCTTTCTTTGCACAAACATTTCAAAAATTATCTAATTAAAAACGTGAGTTTTGTGAGACCAAAATAGTATTTTACAAATTTTTAGTGTTAGAAATAGTGATCGCAATAAAAAAAAAGAGAGAGGTATAACATATATGGCTAGTATATTCTGAGCCAATTAACAGAGAAGATATTGTCATTGTGAGTATCATGTCAAATACAAAATTGAGTTTTTTTGAGTACTGCAGGACATATAGTACAAGCCATTTGGTAAAGTAAAAACTTTTTTATTGGTTAGCTTATTTGGGTAAAAATTTCAGCCCCGATAGCTTTTGGTATAATTGCAATCGAAAGCAACGATCACGGAAACGTTTGATTAGATTCAGAGTTCACGCTCTAGAGCAGAGAAAATATTTAAATATTTATTGTACACACTGAGATGTCACATACAATTAATACTAGGCTAAAAATCTATTTTAGAAGTTATTGTCTATTTGTTATTCCACCTATAGAAGTTCATATCTTTATCAGAAACTGCTTAGACGAGGAAATGATATTTCAAAAGGTTCAATTTATCCTTTAAAACTTCCTATACTTCAGGTGATGTGTTTGTATACATCTTTCTATTTATTTAACTTGTTGGAATAACAATGCATATTTCATTTGCTGTTTGAGTTTAATTAGGTAACATAAAAGAAGAATAATGGTCCTCATTGAAGTAATATGTACACCGTTCAATGCAACCGTCTAATTTATCCCTAAGTCACCATTTTTCTCGTCCTTTATTATTGTTCAATATAAACTTTTCTTTCTTTCTGTTCTTCTTTTGTCACTCATATTTTGTACCGCTTATGTATGTGTGCCAAGTGTTCTTGCGTGTGTACCATGTGTATACTATACTACGCAGATATAGTCTCTCTTCTACTTCGTTTAATAATAGAAAATGTGTCTTATATAACTGTTGATTGTGAAATCTTATCCACAAAATACTTTTATATAACATAAATGCACATAACTGCGATAAAAAAAAGAACTTCACACTACCTTGCAACGAAGTAGGCAATTGTCATTCTTTGTTCTATTGTTCAAGGTAAAACAAAAGAATTCGTTCTTATAAGCTATGTTCATTTTTTTCTCACGAGTGAACGATTAAAACACGACCTCGTGTTTTTAGGGATATGCCCACCACAGCTGTTCAGATATGGAAATTTTTTTTGTCCTAATAGAATGTTCATAAAAACTCCTTATATCTAGTGAGCATCGTACTGAACAGTTGATAATTTTTCTAAAAAATGAGACACTGTTTGTCGATATAATGAGACATGGTTGTTATTATTTCATGAGACACAAATCATAACTAAAGCATGGTGAACATGATTACGTTTAGTTTATCTATTTTCTTTTTGACAAAAACAGCTAAAAAATTCTATTGTGAATGTTCAATGTAGGACATTGGATTTAACATTTGTTGAAAAGAAAAAAGACATTGTTTATATAAAATGTATAGAGTTGTTACGCTTCATTTATGCGTTTATGCTGCTTGAGACATGTCTATTTGATTATTTTTTTTTTCTCTTTCGTTTTTATATGATGTTGATCATATACCTGCAGTTCAACTTGAATGAGACGAACGGCGCTGATGTAACTGTCTATCATCAATGCATATTACAACATATCAAACGTTCATGACCTATATATTTTAAAATTCAATGGTCTATTAATAAATTTTTTAACTATGATTATCTGTTTTTTATCAAAAAATTAAATAAAAGGTATGTAGACAACGATACAATTTTTTTCATAAATTCAAATTTATATATTATAGCAAAAACAAATGTTGATTGACGTAATTGCTACAATATCAACGTTAGCAGATTCAGAGGAGAAACAAACAATAGTTGCACAACAAGTTTATTGGTACCATTTCTACTATGTCTTGATTGTGTACCGTTATTACCTGATAGTTCATTCTTTCTTTTTTAAGGACAACAAGTGTTCTTGCTGTTGTTGATTCTTCACATATTTCAACATTTATTGTCGCTTTAATTTTGATTATTTACGGTAGTTTTCGGTAAGATTTTAATTCATAACAATAACATCAATCGTAAATTATTTTGTCCTTAATTTATTCTTTAGATCACTTGAACAAGAACGTTTGAAAGATATAAATAGCAATGATAAATGTGGTCTTTTGAATTCTTCATCATCATCGAATGGATTACAATTATCTACAATTGATTCATGTAAAAAAGCAAAGAAATAAGTTTTAAAAGTTGTCTGGAAAGTCATTTGTCTGTTTCTATTTTCAGCTAGTCAGCCACATGTAATTGATACAATACATGCAATCATTTTACCATTGGGTGCATCAGCATCACTATTAATCATGTTCTTTTTTTTTGAATCAATTCAAACAATTTTTGTTGTGTGTACAGCAGGTATATAAATCGATTTAAAACTATATTACGTATTTTTATCATTTTTTTTCTTCTTGAATAGTTTTAGCAACAATGGGATTTGCTTTTCTTCTTTCACCATTTTGTCGATACCTACTTCGTTCCTGTTCAGATAATAGCAAGTACGAAAAACAATAATTTACCTAGCTTAGTAATAAATCATTATTATCATTACTATTTAGAATATCTTGTGGTGTGTGTGGACGTTATACAAGTGCAGAGATAGTATCATTTTTTCTGGGTATTCTACTCGTTGGACTGTGGATTTTGACCGGTCATTGGTTACTTATGGACGGTAAGAAGTTTTTCCTTTATCTAATACATAATTTCTTATTATTCAGTTTATTTTAGCGATTGCGATGGGTCTATGTGTCTCATTTATCGCACTCGTGCGTTTACCGAGTCTCAAAGTATCCATACTGTTATTAGTTGGTTTAGTAATCTATGATGTATTTTGGGTAAAATAAAGCGTGTGAACATTTTGACAATATCTAATTTGAAATATGTTACATTTAATATAGGTTTACTTTTCACAATATTTATTTAACGCAAATGTGATGGTGCGTGTTGCTACAAAAGAAGCAGAAAATCCTGTATGTCTTTCTATTCACTTTTTTTTGACAATCTTTTAAACACGAATTATTCTTTTGTCTTAGCTGGCAACACTTGCAAAAAAATTACATTTGAACAGAATTAGTACTCCGAAGTTATCCTTACCCGGAAAATTAGTATTTCCAAGGTAGAGAAAAGAAAGTGACATTGTGCTAAAATCACTAAGAATTTTCTACTTTATATTAGTAGCATTCAACAACGAGGACGATTTTCAATGCTTGGATTGGGCGATATAGTTATGCCGTAAGTATTTTAAGACTAATGATATAATTTATTACTTTTTACTGTATTGTACTTGTTATTTCGTATTTAGTGGACTGGTGTTATGTTTTGTTTTACGATATGACTCATACAAACGTTCACAGACAAATTTATCATACGATTTAGTTCATACACCAATATACACATCAATTTTTACTCGATTATCATATTTTCATTATTCATTACTTGGATATTGTTTAGGTAAAAATAGTTAAAGAAATATTGAAACATGTTATATTATCTGATTTACTTCTATATTTAGGATTATTAACTGCGACACTCTCATCGGAAGTGTTTAAATGCGCACAACCAGCCTTATTGTTTCTTGTACCGTTTACTTTATTGCCACTACTCATAGTCGGATATTTTAGAGTAAGTTAGATAAAAGCTTTTTTTTTGTAATAAGTGATTCTCCTATATTGCAACAATAATTTTTTAACGTTGCTCTCTTTTCTAGGGTGATTTATGTCGAATGTGGTCGGAACCGTTTACAAACAATATTACAGCTAAATACTTGAATGCATGACACTATTTACTATTTTGATTTACCGTAGATGTTAGTACTGTTTTTTGCTGTTGTAACTTTTTCTTTGTTACAGATATTTTCTTTTTCTGTTGTTTTTTTGAATGAAAAAGTCAGTTAGATTTTTGTCTGATATTAGTGGCTTAGTCTCAGGTACATCATGAATTTTTCTTTGTTTTTTATTTACGTATATATAAGTAGTAAAAAGGCTCATAGTAGTTCAGTTTTAAGAAAAAATTCTCATTGTTTTCGAAACAGTTTTCTCCTTAATGAACAATATAAGAACAGTGTATAATTTACATTCCTTTAAATTTGATCTGAATATTTCTAATTTCTGATCAATAGTAACATTATACGTTATTACTAGATTTTTAGACTTAGCATGTTTATTCATTTTTTTTTCTTTTTCTAAAGAAGATTAATAATTGCAATTTCGTATACGAATAAAACTATTGTCAAATATTTATTACTTTAGTCATACTTCCTATTTGGTTGTAGGAGTTTTTTCCAAGACCGAAACTACTGTTTTTTTTTGAAAATTGCAAGCAATTTTTTTTTATGTACTCTATTCATATTTGGTGTGTCAGTTGAATTTTTGAACTTTTTTTAGAAGTTTTGTTTGTATAAAATAAAAACTACGAATTTATTGCTCCTTGTGAGATGATTCAATTTTGTTGTGCTGTTGTCGAAGGTAGGATACATCCAATAATGAAATATCATATGTTTGACACGAAAAATTTCAATTACTATTGTGTTAATTACTACAGTCTTCCAACGAAGCTTTTGTGATAAGGTTGTAAGTCATGAGGAAAAAAAATGGCATTGAGTTATTAACATTCATGATCATTGTACCTTGCGAAGTGTTTTGCTTTATTAAAAAATTCTAAGCATGTAGCTCGTCGGAGTTAAGCAATGTTTTGCCATAATCGGTCTCATAGAATGAGTCTAGTTGTAACTATGACTGTTGTTTCTCTTCATTTTAGATGGTGTTTAGTTCGTTATTATCAACTTTGAGGTCGTTCATTTATTTATTACAATCGGTCCATTCTCGTACTACAGTTGTAGTCACCTTAGCTACGCTATTCATATGTCTAATAGTATTCACAATGGCTGGTCAAGCCGATTCCATGGCACTTCAAGCTTATTGTTCATTATGCATATTTGATTTATTATTTATTGGCACAGCACTAGTTTCATCATGGCATCTAAAAACGATAAAATCAAACAAAATTCATAATCAACAACAACAACAACAACAACAACAATCTTCAGCAACATCTCTTTTTATTCCTACTCAGACAATTTCACCATTTTCTTACGGAACTGCTCGTTTTGAGGGTAAACGTATATTTAAAAATTCTCTTTAATTTTAATAATACACTTATATTCTTCTAGTATTAGCCGTATTTACCTCTACAATGTTATCAATCTTGGGCGCATTTTTTATTTTAAAAGAATCAATTGAAAAATTTATTGAGAATGAATCCATCAGTATTAATTATCTGATGCCAGCATCGTTCATGACATTTTTCATCCATTTTGTTGTAATTTATTTTGTACCTAATCAAGCATTCGATCATGTTATCGCCGCTTCTTCATCAAGCTGGTTACAAGAACATATTAGCGATATGTGCCAAAATATTTGCCATATTATACCGGGTCTTAGTCGATTCTTATTACCACGTATCAATCCATTTACATTGCTGGGCTGGTGTGGTCTGTTTATTATGTTTATTAATTCACTTTTATTATCGTTAGATTATGGAAATTTTGTTGATACATTATCATCATTGTTGATGGCATTTATGATATTCGGTACGATGGTTCCAATGAGTAATTATAGTGGAAAAATTCTGTTACAAACTACACCTCCTCCAGTTATTGCACAATTAGATAAATGTTTACATGAAGCATCAAGATTAGATGGTGTGCTAGAATTTAGACATGAACATTTTTGGGCACTATCCTTTGGTACACTAGTCGGTTCGTTACATGTACGGTGTAGGTAAGTTTTGTTTTACTTTTTTCATATGTAAGCTATAGAAAAACACAATTAAAGTCTGAATGTTTTTTGTTTTAGACGAGACGCTAAAGAAGAGTTAGTACTTGCACATGTTTGGAATAAATTGGCAAATGTTGTACAAATTTTAACTATTCATATATTCAAAGACGACTGGTTGAGACAGCAAACACATCAGTTTTTAAAATCACAAACAATGGGTGGTGGTAATATTGGAGTAACTCAAGCATCACCCGCAATACTTACTCCAGTTATGTTAACTTCGACAACAAAACTAGAAGATCAACAACAACAGTATACTCAAGTAATTAATCCTACATATTCTAACACACGGATTCTCAACCTACCGACAAACGGACAGTGATCACGACTTTGTGCTTGCTACTTAGAATTCTCAATGTCATTTTTGAAGAAAAAATATCGAACTATATTCCGCAATATGAATGTTATAACAACAATGAAACGTTGCTAAGTGGTATAGTCATACTCAAGTTGTTCAAATTATAACTGAACATCATTTTCTTAAATGATCATCAGGTATGTATCTTTTACTTATTTATGGAATGATTCCTCAAATCATATTCTAAAATATTCCGTGTACAGCTTAGATTTTTAAAGCTTCTAGTGTACCAGTGATGACGAGAGAGTAATTTTGTATTATTCTTCTTTTCCTTTATCAAGTCAAATCAAATCAAATCAAATGCGGATAGAGCATAGATCTTTCCTCAAAAAATCTCAGTCAGACATACAAAAATTTATTTTTTGTTTTGTTTCAATGCGGTTGTTGTGACTTTTTTTGGTAAATTATTAGGTAAATTTCGATCTTTTGTTTGTGTTTTCATATTGTTTCATATCGTTTTTAGTTTACATTTACATTCATATATATGTATATTCATTTTCAATTCAGAATAAAAGATATCTCAAGAATGAAAACATGGTAAAACATGAAAAAGCTTGTTTGTCGCTATTATTAGCTCAACGTTTCGTCTATGGTACTTGTGGATCTATTGTCTGTAGACACCTTGTACTGCAGCTCATTATTTGCGCCCAAACTATAATCAGTCGTTGTACGTAAATAATTAGTTGATGTTTCAGGAAATCATCGACAATGAAACTCTAGTGCTAATTCTCCAAATTCCTCTAGAAAAGTAAAATTCTCGTGGTGAAGACCACAATATGGCTAGTCTAAATTCCTGTGCGGGAAGGAGAATTTTCGTGGAAGAGACTAAACACCTTGTGCTATTTCTCTCAAGTCCTGCAGAACAGTAAAATTCTCGTGACGCACGTCAGATGGTTAATCCAAATTCCTCTGCGAGACGGAGAATTCTTGTGAAAGAGACTAAAATCCTCGTGCTAATTCTGAAAATTCCTGCAGAAAACTAAAATTCACGTGAAGAACGTAATATGGTTAGTTTGAATTCCTGTGCGAGAAGGAGAATTCTGAAAACTCCCGTAGGTATGGGAAATGCTCGTGAAAAATCTAATATGGCTAGTCTGAACTTCTGAAGGAGAATTCTCGTGGAAGAGACCAAAATCCTCGTCCTTACTCTGAAAAGTCGTGTAGAAGAGTAAAATTCTCGTGACGAACGCAATATGGTTGCTCTGAATCCCTATGCAAGAAGAAGAATTCTCATGGAAGACACCAAAATCCAGGTGCTAATTCTGAAAGTTCCTGTAGAAAAGTAAAATTCTGGTGAACAAGTAATATTGTTAGTCTGAATTCCTGTCCGACAAGGAGAAGTCTCGTGAAAGAGACCAAGATCCTCGTGCGAATTCTGAAAAGTTTTGTAGAAAAGCAAAACTCTCGTGAAGAAAGTAATATGGTTAGTCTGAATTACTGTGCGAGAATCAGAATTCTCATGGAAGAGAGCAAAATGCTCCTAGTATTTCTCACAAGTCCTGTCGAAAAGTAAAATTCTCGTGAAGAACACAATATAGTTAATCTCAATTCTTGTGCAAGAAGTAGAATTCTCGTGGAAGAGACGAAGAGCCTCTTGCTAATTCTGAAACTTCCTGTAGAAAAGTAAAATCCTGGTCAAGGACACAATATGGCTAGTCTGAATTCCTGTGTGAGAAGGAGAATTTTCGTGGAGGAGACTAAACTCCTCGTGCTGTTTCTCTCAAGTCCTCTAAAACAGTAAAATTCTCGTGAAGAACGGAATATGGTTAATCCGAATTCCTGTGCGAAAACGAGAATTCTCGTGGAAGAGACAAAAATCCTCCTTAATTAGTTAATTCTCAAAATTCGTGCTAATTCTGAAAAGGAAAATTCTCGTGAAGAATGTAATATGCCTAGTCTGAATTCCTGTGCGAGAAGCATAGTTGTCGTGGAGGAGACAGAGAGTCTCGCGATAATTCTCTTGTTAGAGTTCCTGTAGAGGGGTAAAATTCTCGTGAAGATCATAATATGGCTAGCCTGAATTCCTGTGCGACAAGGAAAATTCTGGTGGAAGAAACCAAAACCCTCGTGCTTAGTCTGAGAATTCCTGCAGCAGAGTAAAATTCGTGTGAAGAACGCAATATGGCCTGTCCGAATTCCTGTGCGAGAAGCATAATTGGCGTGGAGGAGACTAAAAGTCTCGTGGTAAAGTAAAGTGTCGTGAAGAACGTAATATGGCTAGTCTTAAATCCTGTTTTAGAAGAAGAATTCTCGTGGTAATGCTCTAAGTTCCTGTAGAAAAGTAAGATTCTGGTGAAGAAGTAACATGGTTAGTGCAAATTCCCGTTCGAGAAGGAAAATTGTGGTGGAAGAGACAATAATTCTCGTTCTAATTCCGAAAATTCCTATAGAAAAGTAAAATTCTCGTGAAGAATGCAGTATGGCTAGTCTTAATTAATGTGCGAGAAGCAGGACTTTCATGGAAGAGACCTAAATTATGAAATTTATTATAAAAATTCATGTAGAAAAGTAAAATTCTCGTGTAGAACGTAATATGGTTAGTCTGAATATCTACGTCTATTGCAAAAGTTGTCTCAAAGGTGGCCATCAAATTGATAAATGAGTCAACTGTATGTAGATTGGTATTCCATAATTATTATCTTGTTTGTAGAGAAGAATGTTTTTCGAGATTGTTGATTAAAAAGTAGTTTGATTATAAAATTTTGAAATAGGAATAGGGTGAAGGCTAAGTGCGGACGCAGAATAGAACATTTGTTTATTTAGTGAGAGAAAAAAATTGGTTAAAGATGAACAAAAAGGAAATTAATTTAAAAATAAAGAAATAAATATAGTAAGTTTAACGGATAAAAGCACAATAAACGTAAAATATATCAAAATTCGAAAAACAACAACAACAACACAAAATGACAAAAAATAAGCACATATTTGTTCATATTAGGTGTGAGAAAAATATCACCGATATTCAGAAAGAAACTGGCGGTTGATTATTTTATGTAATCGTATTATTAGTTTAAACGGCGGTGAAAGAACTATAAAGAAGTACCGAGATCACATTGAACAGTTTTATCGTATAACGGGTGGCCTAGAAAGAATGACACACTTTTGGACCTTATTCCCGTGTACTTAAACTGAGGTGTTAAGACTCCATTTTAGGCTCATTCGATAGAGAATTTTCTGCTCTATAAAATCCATTACCTTCTTTATTACATATTATTTTATTATTTAAAAAGATTGTGTAGATTAAGGACACGTAAAAAGTATAACTGCGATTTACAATTAAAGTTTCGATGGCTTTTATGTAATTTTTCGAGAAATAATATGGTATCTGAGAAAAGAGTGTCGTATAAAAATGTTCAGCGGATTGAGGACTATCATCCAGACTACGCTGCTTTTCTGTTTGGTCACTCAAATTGTAAATATTTTAGTCCACAAGTTAATTAGTACTTTCTGACAACATGAGATTTTGAAAAAAGCAGGGAAAGAACTAATCAAATGACGCTGTGTAAGTGTGCAATACAGAGGTTTTGTAGAGCAGAAAATCTTTTATTTTCTGAAGTCAGAACGAATTCTTGGAACTATATGGTATACAGACAAAAATAGGTACATCAATAACCTCATAATCTTGGGACCATCTGTTGTTAGCTGTTGAATGTTAGAAAAAAATATTATTTTTCAATGGGAATTAATTAAATCAAGACGATCTCTCTACTCATAGTATCTGTGACAATTAGCTTACAGAAACAGTATTCAATAATCAATTACGTCGAATACAAAAAAAGATACAAGCTGTTCCATTCGTCACAGTAATAGTTTTTACGTGTCCTTAATCTACACAATCTTTTTAAATAATAAAATAATATGTAATGAAAGAAGGTAATGGATTTTATAGAGCAGAAAATTCTCTATCGAATGAGCCTAAAATGGAGTCTTAACACCTCAGTTTAAGTACACGGAAATAAGATGCAAAAGTGTGTCATTCTTTCTGGGTCACCCGTTAGTCAATTCTATCTTTCTATTTTATGTAAATAGTTGACGTTAGTAAATTCCTTCATTAATTTAAACCGACGTTGTTACTCCCGAAGTATATATATTTCTCCCACTTTCGGGCCATTTTGAGGCGAAGCTGTTTCTATTAGAAAGAAAATAGAGAGATACAGAACGGGTGTTCCGATCGGAATAACGGCCAAGAGGCACGTTTAAGGGCCCCTCCCCCCCTCTCAAAAATCAAACTTCGACATAGTGCATCGGATTTTGATGAAACCTTCTACAGATGTTTGATTCATGGAAGTACACTCATAAAAAAATTTCACGCCTTTAAACCTTACCGTTTAGGAGATTTGTAGAAAACAGGGGACAAAATAGGGCTCTTCCTATGTCGACTATCGCGATAAAGTCGCAGCGCGAACACGTAACGCGATTGCTTATAGACTCGCGAAATTTCTCACTAATTTCGCGACCGCTATAAAGTCGCGATGGAACACGATTTTTCCTATATAGTCGCTACATTCGCGACGTGACTCCTTCATTTTCTTCTTTTAGTGGGCGCGATGCTTTGTTCTCGCGATGTCGCGAAGCGACTCCTATCTTTTTTGATAAAAAAAGCGCGACTTTTCACTGAAGGCAGTCAATAATATTCTCGACTGTCGCGGCGCGATCGCGGTTCATTCGCTATTGGCGTTTGATCCAGTTATAACAACAAAAGGATTCACAATGCGTGATACTTTAGTAGGTTTGCTCTTAGGTAACGGAAAATGGGATTAATTTGTATAATGATCGTTTAAAACTTCG
The DNA here is from genome assembly GCA_905250885.1 of Didymodactylos carnosus. Taxonomy (NCBI): domain Eukaryota; kingdom Metazoa; phylum Rotifera; class Eurotatoria; order Philodinida; family Philodinidae; genus Didymodactylos; species Didymodactylos carnosus. Next base: position 71,623 of record CAJNOQ010000031.1, read on the forward strand.
CTGTTTTCCCAAATTTATCGTTCGTTCAGCCGATATACAGGCTGCGTATTGTAATAACTGTCAATTGGCCCTATCCTTGGCGGAACGAAAGATAAATTTGGGAAAACAGCGAAGTTTTAAACGATCATTATACGAATTAATCCCGTTTTTCTTTTTTTCTCGACTTTTCTTCGAGAACATGATGCGATCACTTTTTGAAGTTTATATCGATCCTACGATCCCTTCAGTACTTTGGGGTAAGTAACTGGGTAAGTAACTTTATTTTATTCTTGTCAAACTCTAAAAGAATAGTTTTCTTTTTTTTAATTTTTATCAAAATATTTAAAACTATTTTAGCTATCGGAGGATTTGATGACGATGGTAACGGTATGTTGAGCATTGAAAGTTATGATGTTAAAAACGATCAATGGACAATATTAACGAATATACCGGGTGCAATATCAAAAACGTGGCCACAGAGTTTAGGCACAGTTGGACGACGTATCTATATTTCTGTGTTTCAATTTTCTATTCTTTTTTATCTTGATTTTTGAGAATTGCATCAATTGTCTCAAACTCATAAAAAATTTGCGCATTAATATCAGAGTTATTTGATAGAGAGAGATCATAATGCATGTTTACTTAGATACTATGAACTCTATTAAAGAAAATTATATATTCTTTTGTTATGATATTTCAATTGCCTATGTAGCTATATGTCTTCTGTTTATTCAAATTCTCTTCATACTAGTATTTTAAAAATAAAATCCTATAAATCAACCTGCTGTATTTTAGTTTTCGATTAGAAATCATTGATTCTAGTTATCTTTAGAATCAAAAGTCAAAAGGATAAGATTGTTCATCTTCTAAATGTATTCATAAATAAAGCAAAGAGAGAAAATAAAGAACTATAAAAACCAAAAAGTTAAATAATACTACGTTCAAGTATTTGATTCAGATTGTGTATTTGCTTGATTTTTACGAGAATGAAATGGTGATGTGAAAAATGTTCCTTTTAATTGTTCAGATGATGGTAATGGGTCTTTTCTCACATATTTGATGGCAACTATTAATATAATGCCCACTATCAAACCAACAAGAATACCGCCAATAACAGCTCCAGTTTGTGATCCTTTTGTATATTTAACGGTTTTCTTTCGATTTAGTCTTGAATGTAACGATATGTATTGTTTTGAATCAGCCATAGAATTTGGTACTGCTTTTACTGTTATCTTATTGGTATCAGTAAATAGAAAAAAAAGGTCAAATGTAAAGTTATTAGCATTGATAGCCGTTTCTAATTTTGTACGAGCTTCTTGAACATTTAATTCCTCTGGACTGTTTAGTAAAGGAGTTTTATCCAATAGTGTAAACAAAGCATATACAGTATCATCTTGTTGATCATAATCAACTTCTAGATTTGATATACGTAATGGTTGAATATTCATGACTCTTGCTGCCTCCCGATGTAAACCGAGTATTAATGCGTGTCGATGCAAATGAAAATTTTCATTTGAATTCATTTTCAAATTAAATGCTAAACGTAAATAATCTAAATCATTTGAACGATAACACAATGATACATCAAATTCATTTTGATGAATATCGTCATTTAATTCATAAAAATCATATAGAACGTCTTCCGTTTCAAATCCTAATCCTTCATTGTGTGTTCGACGATATAATTTTAAATATAAATGGACCGGATAATCAAACAATGTTTCTGAACATGGTGGATTTGGACAATTTATTGATGCACTGTGATTTCGCTGTGACCATGCCCACTCAACATTCATTGCATCCCATGTCTCCTCAGTAGCGGGTATTTCCGGAAAATTATCGAGTGATGTTGTCACAATGACACATTCAATTTGTGAACCACGACATGGACGTAAACCATTGAATTGATACACTTTCTTTGTTGGTTGATTCTCCATTAACAAATGTTCATATTTAATAAAAAATTCAATTGGATTTGTAACGATGTCTAATGCTTTAAAATCAATGTCCTTTTCAATTTTACACGAACCTAATTGACGATCAATAACATATTTCATGTTCTTAGAATAATCCAATATGATTGATTCAAAATCATCACCCAATGGTTTATAATCATAACGTATCATTTTTCCTCCATCACGATTTCGTTCAATACGTAGGTGAAATGTTTGCCATTGTACTTGTTTTGACGTTGTGACATCAATTCTTACACTAAATTGTTCTGGCCATACAATACCTTGATCTTCTAGAGAGAATAAATTATCTTCACCAAGTCTAGCACAAAATACACCGGGTGGCGGTGAAAAAGCGTCAACACGTTGAATAATACCCGGTTTGTACGAAAGAACATTGATTATTTCCTCAACTTCTCGTACATGCGTTGTAGTATTTGTCATTATCGATGCAGTGATAATAGCTTGAACAGGAATCGATGTGGTTACAGTTCCAGCTGGCATAGGATAATTTGGCTTAGCAAAGGCCCATTCACGTTTAGCTGTTCGATATGTCGATTTGTCCACAATACAGGTTTCCCATTTGTCTACGCGGATTCCACGAATAGTGTCTTCACCAATATATTTTGGATGAATAGTAACTTCTGTCGGATTATTATTACTGAACAATAAAAATTGTTCTAACGGCCTAATATGTGGTTTACCATCAATATTAATCGCTGATGTACCGTCTGTTAGACGATACATTTCAATATTGGTTACATTACACCATTGACGAGCGTAGTAAGATGATTTTTTAAGAATATTGTAATAATAGAATTCTACATCAATTATATTATTTGAGTTTTTAATCATTACATGTGTATTTGCGTCATAATCGTAAAAATATTCCAACATCATGTGTTGAATTGTATCTAAATTAGGAGCGTCAATGTGGGCTTTTGTAACAAGTTCAATAGCAAATTCAGCTTTTTTTGGAAATGTTGGATATATAACGCCAGCTGGTATTTGACTTGGATTTGAATCGGGTGTACAAATTGATGGATCACCGTTCCACTCATCTTGACCCTTGACAACAACAAACGTAAAATATAATATCAGTAAGATGTTAACAGAATTCATTGTATTTTCGTATCATAAATACGCACGAATATGAAACGTATTACACCCACTTTGGATAATGTATGAAAAATGATAAGACTTCTTGAGTATGTTTTGGCTAACTATTATTATATAATAATAGTAATAATTATTTTTGTCGCTTATTTGAAACAAAAACTATTGTTTACGTACTTTTTTCGAATAATTTTCTTTACGAAAGATAATTTCAAGGTAGGAAATTAAGGTGAAGTAGTGAAGAATAAAGAACAGAAAAAGAACTGATAAGAGATAGATATGTTATGCTTGTTCGCTTTATCTAGCAGTTGATTATTTATTTTAAGACGCAAGAATTTTTCCCACCCAGAGAACCTTTTTACCCACCTAATAAGATTTGAATTTTCTACAATGCATGAAATTTTTTTACTTCTTTCGTATCCATTCAGAACTTTAGCTCGTTCGCCTGAGGAAGACAATCTGGATTAGTCACTACTACATACACAGAACATGTCTACATAGCTAATATGTTCTTACTAAATTGACCACTTCTATTTTTTTTTAAACTGACAGTCGTTCATTTTTATCAAATAATCCGTAACTATTATTTCTACAAACAATTATTGCACAAATCAGATTATCTTTGTCTTGTTGTTGTTATCAGATTATCGTTGTATCTGATATTAAATAATGATTCTTATTTCATTTTTTCAGTTCTAATTAAATATTGTCAACAACATTATTGGACATTTATGGAAAAAAACATTTATGGAAAAAATCCTCGAAAAAGTAAAAAGTAACAAAACTCTTACATTTGACAGCTTTGTATGTAAAACACGATAATGGAACGAAACACAGATGCAGCATATAAACTTATTGTATGTCAATGGCTTTGTTCTTGTAGTTTGACTTTTTAAGTCGACTGAGTGGAACGCAAAGAGACTAGAAAAATTCCCCAACATGTCATTATAAAAATGGCAATGAAAAGGTTTTTCAGGCTGTTTGATTCGAAACCAATTCATCATATAGTAAAATGAATACGAAAATCTCAAGTTTGTATGTTCAAACTTGAATTAAGATGTGATATTGATAGATCAAGTAACGGACTTTGGATCAAAATATAAAGCGTACACAGGATTTTGCTTCAAGTTTTTCGAATTCTAATAAAATCCTAGCAAATTCCACGGCTTGCGGATGGATACTTCTGAAAATATCTAAGATCATGGAAGAAAGTTCTAATGTTAGGATCCTAGTAGGAAACGGATAGGACGTGCGTAGGTTTTTGTCTACGGATAGACTTGTAAGTAGAACTCAAGTCTTTCTGCATCGATATTGTCTCTATTTTACGGCTGTTTTAGTATCAACTTGTCAACATCTAAATGATATCAGAAACTGATAAATAAATTTCACAACATTTTCATCATCATACCCTTTCGTCATCGAGTAACGTAGAACTTTCGTCACATGGTGAAAGTTCAGTTTTTCAGTGACAAAAGTTCTTTCGGCATGTGACGAAAGTTTATCTATGTTTAAATAGTGGTTACGAAAGTTAACCCCTTTTGTGATGAAAGTTCGTTTCGATTATGGCGAAAGTGTCTGGTTTTTTAGACAGATAGCACAGCACTTTCACACGTTGCATGAAACGGCTGCGATGAAATCAAGGTTGTAGTGCAAAGTTCATTAGCCCAAAGTGCAGTAGTGCAAACTGGAGTGATCCAAACTGTAGTAATGCAAACTGTAGCAGTGCAAACTGGAGTAATAACTTCTTGCTTTTTCCTTTACAAACATTGCATTTTCTTAACGAAACGAGTAAAAAACCCTTTTGAAGTCTTTCTCTAAAGTCAAAGTATCAAAATCAAACGTCTGTTGCGTTTGGGAGTAGTGCGGTCCGAAGTAGTATACACTGCAGCAGTCCAAACTGAATTTTAGCCCAAATGCAAGCAGTTCTGTTACAGTCAATAAGAATAGTATGTAAACGTGAGAAAAAGGACAAAATAAAGCGTGGTTGTGCACATAAACTTTCGTCACACCTTATAACGCATTATTTGCCGTTATCTTATTAGTGTGACGAAAGTTCGTTTTGGATTGTAACGATAGTTGTAGGTATGTTACACAGTTGGTTACGAATGTTTACCACTTTTGTAATCAAAGTGTGGGATGGTACTCCCCCAAAAATGTCATACCCGTTCGTCACATGTGATGAAAGTTCTTTTTTCTATGTGACAAAAATTAACGTGACGAAATTGCTATCACACATAAATAGCACCATATTTTTCTGATCCTTGTGTTTGCGTAACACCTTGTTCCTCTCGGTCTATCTTTGTTAATTATCTATGAAGTTCTAAATCAGTAAATACATGTGGGTTTAAGAGATCAGTAACAAAATGACATAGCTACGGTGCTTTTGAGTTTTTTGAAAATAACAGCGAGACTAACAGTTCAATTGGAAGTTTCAAGGAAAACGTAAAAACTTTAAACGTTTAATCGATAACTTTGATGTTATCAATACAGATGGCTAACCATTTTATTTCATTTATTTATTTCATCTTTCCTTTTTCTAATCTTTCTTGTCCACTTTTTCTTTTTAATAAAAATTCAGGATATATTTTAATATTTGTACTCTTTTTATTTTGGTTCGACATCTTTTATTAAATAGTAAATGCAAATGAGTATGATAGTTTACTACATGTGATCAGTTGATAAATCTTGTTTTTCTAAAACTTGATATTTTGTGTCCCCTACGTTTATAAATATCATCATATTTCAAACATAGTTCATGAATATTCTGTATTATTCTACCTTTTTTCTAAATAATTTTGTTATTTCTGTTGAATTATACAAGTGTCTAAGGAGTGAAAATTGTACAACAAAATAAAAAAATGGCAATGGTAAAAAGTGGAATATTTAAATGATGGTGTATGTGTGTAATAAATAACTTTTGAGAATATTCATGCACAAGCGGAATTTTAACAAGAAGAACAAAAACTCAATAAATAATGGAAATGACATTATTGTTGTACATTTTTTTAAGCATGGAATTATTCTAATTGGTTATTTTCGATTTATGGAAATTTTTCTTATAAATTCTGAATTAAACCTTATGTAATAGTTCCGGGCGGCCATAATGATAGTCGCGGATGTTTGAATTTTGGTTGATCATTATTATAATCAGTGTTAGCAGCACGTATCCCATTTGTTATGGCTGTCGTATATGTTGGACTATTTGACGTTGTATATAAAATTGGCGTTTTCGGCTCATGTTTGATATTGATCATTCGTGGAGTCGTGACGGTAGTAGGATTGGAATAAGAATTTGTCACATTCAATTGTTGAGCGATGCCATTATTCATCTGCTGTACAGTATTTGTACTATTTGTAAGCATTATTGCGGGAGTTGTTGTTGGTTCTCTATTAATGAGGCTAAAAAAGGTATAAAGTTATGCAGTTATCTATTAGTGAGGACACTAGATTAATTCTAAAATACCTTATTGGTAATTGAGCAATATTTGATTGTTGATTTAGATTTGTTATATATGCCAAAAAATTTGATGTTAATTGAGATGCTAGAGTGGATATATCTATAGCGGACACAGTCATCTCTGGTGAAACTAAAAAAAAAAGATTATAGATTAAATGAAATATGGCTAATAAAAATTCTCTCACCAGACATTACTGTTCCTGTATTTGCTTGAGATTGGTTTATTACATTATTCACAACAATTGGTTGTCGATTAACCTAAACATAAAAACTGCATATGCTATTTATAGTTGAGAAAGTTGCATTTCAAATCTTACATTGGTGGCTAAAGATTGATTAATTGTTGATGGTAGTGGTTTATTAAACATACTTAAACCATTTACGTTTGGTATTTGAAATGCATTATTCGATTCCATTGTATTCATATTATTATTGTTTACTGTCACATTACAACTTCCTAAAATGACACACTATTATATGTAAAAGTGAAACAAGATGTTTTATTTCTTGTACCTAATTCCTGTTGAAGTGATGTTAGAAGTTGAAATTGAGATGATGTTCCCATAGTATTCAGAAAATTTTGCTCATTGCTCAATGGTTGAGCAAAAGTTAAATTGCTGTTGACTAACAACTAAAATGTTAGAAGAAAACGAAACTAAATCTTTATTAAAAGTTAAATAATTTTAAATATACACTGTTCACTGTGTCTGCAAATGCTTGCTCCAAATCTTGTGTCACGTCGGTATTATGTTCAATTTTTTGTAGTTGATCACAAATAACTGGTGTCATTGTACAATTCGATTCACTTTCTAGTTCATCTTCACTATCAATATTTTTAGAATGTTGTTTTCTGTGCAGTATCTTAAGAAAGAGAAAAATTTCTTGTCTACTATGATAATAGAAAAGAGAGATTTATTAAAAATATATAACAAATTTTATCCATTACTACTCTATACTTACATCAACAATTTCTGTATTCGTGCATGATTCATGCGGTTCATTATATTCGGCATATCGTAATAAAACTTTGTCCATATCAGAACTCGCATATTGAAACAGTCGATCATTACTGTTAAATACAATCAAAGCAATTTCACATCCACAAAGTACTGATAATTCGTAAGCTTTCTTCATTAAACCAAATTTCCGTTTTGTAAATGTAACTTGACGAGTACGTTCATCAGCAATTCGTTGTATTTGAATTTTTTTCCTACCCATTTTACTATTGTTGTTTTTTGTTGTTGAGGTATTATTATTTACTTTTTTATTACGGAATGCATTGGTACTAAAGTTTAGAAGAAGTATTAGGATCTGATACTACTAGTTGTTTTAAATATTGAATTAATCACCTGTTGCCGTTTAGCATTTTATGATTTAAACAGTGCCATATAGTCGTAAAAGTTCAATGCCTGAAAATAGATAAATGACAACCTTTGTACATTGTTCGAATCAAACAGAGTTGAAAGAAAATGAACGACTTGCTGTCGAATTAGTTTGGACGCAAAAAGATTAAAAATACGATTCAGTGAGAATTAAAATACATAAAACTAATATGTAGTTAGTATCTATTAGCAAAACCGAGCGAATCCATCAGATTAAAAAATTATTTTCTCACAACAAGATCTACGTAATGGAACCGACTAACTTAGATTAGAACTATACAGCAGCGTAATCTAAAATAGTCGAAGACTCTATTTGTTTTTCGGAGGTATATCCTCCATAACATTTGACTGTGCTCTTCTTCGATCGTATAGAAGTTTTAATAGCATGATGATTGTTTGACATTATTGAAATTTTACATAAAAAAACGTTTCATTAAAGATTGTCTATAAGGTTTTATCACATATAACAGCTACAGTTAAAAAATCTTATTCCCAAGTAGCTTCAGTTTGGACTTTTAAGTATACAGATCAAGCATGGTTACATTTGTAGGTGCTAACAACTTATATATATCATTTTATCAATCAATATAAAGATAAATTTTCAGAAATGCATAAATAGCAGAGGTATCACTTATTGATTACAAAGACTAATTATTTTAGTTAAATTTTATTTTTATTAAATAAATAGTTATGTGAAAATTCTATCATACAATGATAAATAATAGATTAAAAGATTTATAAGATATAGATATTATATGAAAAAGATTTTTTTCTATTCTGAAACATAATAGTTGTTTAGATATGATTATAGATTGAAAGTTTTATTTTCTATGTAACAAAACAGATTAAGTATGATCCACATGCGTACATACACATATAGCATGATATATTTTTTATATCAAACAAGTGTAAGACAACAGAGAGAGAAATGTTTAATTTATTACTACAATAGGTAGAACGTATATCTAGGAGAAAATTTGATTTATTTTCCTGAATTTACTTATACTATCTATTTGATTACTAAGACCAAAGTTCGAAGGATATGATCGCTAAAAACGGCGGTATTTGTTAACATAAATAGAACAAAAAAATTGTATATTTGCTTACTAGAATAGAATCACTGCCACATTCGAAGATGCTCCAAATACGTCTACACACAAACAGCTAAATCTGTTTCTTTACCAAAAAAAGACCATAGAGATATATATAGTTGTTTAGTTGAAAATAGTATTTTTCTCTTCTGTTTTTCTCTTTCTCTCTCTCTCTAGATCGTACATATTCTATCTTTAAGATAATTCCACAACATAAATTGTAGGCGGATGTGTGCGCAATATTTTCTCTCTTCCATATACTTCACGTACTAACTATATACATATTGTCTATTACCAGTTGGCTTTTTTTTTCAAACAATTTACAATAGAGATGGTATACAGATGATTATTCTCCCATTTATTTGTTCTTTTTATTATCATCAACATCTCGTATTCGGGGTTATTCAAAAAAGAAAATATCATCATCATTAAATAATGTATGCTATGATGGAAAATCTGCGGTTATCAATCAAACAACTTTTAGAATGTAACATTTCGCATAAATAAAAAAAACAATAGATACAAACAACAGTCGAACCATACGTCTATTTTCTTTCTTTTGTACATACCATGTTATACAAGAGTATGGCAACTTACTGCAGAGATTAAAACGGTTTGATGCGTTTAGTAAATGCATTTCTATATACATAGGAAATATATGTAATATTCATATAATGCATCAATAAACGAAAATTAGTTCGACGCAATATACACACTAATATATTGATAGCTGTTTTTAAATAATTAACTATCAATCGTTATCAATAATAAGCTCGTTAATCAAAAGTATATAATGTGTATATGATTAAAGATCCAGCGTACCATTCAAATTCAACTGTAGGATTCAAAATTTTATGATGAAATTGAATACGAATTCAGTAACATCGATCAAATATCAGAAACTCGACGTCAACAATTCGATTCTAATCCGAAATATAAATGCAGTATTATTTTTATGAAATTTTCTGGAAATAGACAAGTGATTTGGGCGAAGTGGGTAGTGAGTCGAACATGGTGCTAGAAATGGAAATTGTTCAGTTTTCTGTTCGAGAGATTATTGTAGTCAGCATCAAAAACTGCATCGGATGAAACAAAAACTAAGTATCCTAGTCAACAAATTTCGCCTGGGTTCTACCTCAACCTTTTTTTATCAAATACTAAAAGTTGTTTAAATAACTGCTTAACTGGAAAAATGTCTATTACATTGTGATTTTTCTGAGAAGCTCTTGCTGAATAAAAACAGTATCTGTTTATGTTACGAAAAAGGACTAATTTAAGGGTTTCTTGATGATCATGACCTGTTTTACTCAAAAGTGCTCAATTGATGTTAACATTTTTCGTTGAAAGTCTTATGGTAGTAGACCATAATATATCTAGGAATATTCTCATGAACAATGGCTTTTCAGTCATATGGCAAAACCCCATGGGTTTAAAAAAAAGCAGTAAATCATGAGAATTCACTAAAAATGATTGGAAATACTTCCGTCCTGGTCTCTGTCGTATTACATGATGCAAAACTCGGAAAGATTTAATTATATATCCATTCGATAGTGCTACTAGAAATATATAAAACTTCCCTAATCGCGCTCTGAAAAAGTAATTCCGAACAGTTTTTCCACAAGTTATTAATTTATGCGGGTTTGACAAGCATTGAAATAACCATCTCCAGTGCGCAAAATAATTTCAGTCATGAGTGTCGTCAGTTGTGAGTAAAATTATGCATTTTGAAGTCGCCCCAGCCAATTCAAAATAATTTAAAACCCTACAAAATTCGTGTTCAGTCTGAATAAGAAATTACTAGATAGATAAGTAGACACATTAACATTAAAAAATGAATGAAAGCATATGATGTTTAACATGTCGAACTGTTTGTCCATTGGAAGTAGTAACGATATAGATGACGGTGTTAGAACCTGGCCAACTGTAAGGAAGATATTGGATCGCTGGCACTTGTCAGTATAACACGAACGTATTTTTCCATGTTCCATCTAACGATGAATTGGTTCTGATGTTGATCAGAATCACTCCGTTATCCTTCGAATCACCAGCAGCCATTTTATTCAAGATAGGATAGGTTGGGGTAAGTATTGCCCGATACCAAGGTTTTCTTATCATTTTTCCAACGGCTAAATCAGTTTCAGTCGAAGCCTGAAAAATGGTATGTGCAAAGAAATACATACAACTGTTAGATATGCACTGCTGTAAAAATTGTCTAAAAACTCATTGCCGTTCGATAGTGTGAATGTAGCTTGCAAATAATTTAGTTACTTAGAGACTGTATATACATTCTCTATTTCTAACGTATAAAATATACCAAATAAAAAGTACATTTGAAGAATAAATAATAGTAAAAAACAAAACTATACAGAAAAACGATATATATACACGAAAAAATGGATCGAACTTGGCCCAGAGAAAACATCAATGCTATCTCAAAAATATTCTGACTACTACAGTGGTACAAAAACAGAAAAAAAAATCGTTTTTTCATGTTTTTTGAATTTGTCGTTTTTCAAATGTATCATCGAATACTTTGACAAAATGACATTGTTTCGAACCACATTGTGTACATTCATATTCTTGACTATATGCACTAAAATATTGTAAACCGTCTTTAATTTGGATAATTATATGACCGCACGATGAACATTGCAAACGTTGTTGACAACACGGAAAAGCGGCAAATAGATCGTAATAATACATAGTACCGATAATCAATGGATCAAAATTAAATTTTGTTTTACATGAACGGCATACAGCTAGTACAGTTCGCATCGACAGACAATCCAAACATATTGAATGTAAATATAATTGCCGATCATTATGATATACGCCAACAGATACTTTTGGATTTTCACTATGTTTTACAGGACTAGAAAATAATCATATATGTATATATGCATGTTAAATCAAAATCTTGATAAAAGAGAAATTAGACATACCTTAAAAATAATGTACCATCAACTAATGGATATCGATCATAAACAATCATTGGCTGATGACATACGATACAATTTAGTTCTGTACAACCCACGATACTTAACTGTGATAGTACAAAACAACGCGTTTCATCATTACCATATGGACCTTCATCTTCTAATCGTATATGAATAGCATTTCGTTTATGCAATGGTAGGCGATTTAAAATAGACCAGTCTTGACGATGTTCAAAAATATTGCTGAAAGATAAAACAAAGCATGATTTATATTCTTCAAGCTCTTTCTCAAAAAGAAATTACACACCCCGCAGCAGCATGTTTTTCATCAAATTGTGGTAATGTACCGTTGTTACCACCGCCACTTGTATTGCCGATTGCCGATGCGTTTGATGTTGACAATGAGAGAGTGTTGGTGTTGCTGTTCGAACTATTGTTACTCGTCGATTTTTTACTGTAAGAACCGTTAACATTGCCACCAGGTGATCCGAGTGATGAACTTAAACTTCCTGTCGATTGAGTACGGTAACGTGATGAACGACCGGTTCGTGGAACATTTAATGGCTGGGATAATTCATGCTTTTTATCAGAATCAGACATTTTTTATCTAAATCAATAAGAGAAGAATTCATGGTGGAATTGAAAGTTAGCGAAGTGTTTAGAAAAAATAAGAATCATCAGAAAAATGTAGTGTCAAACGTGAAGACCTAGAAATATTCCATCTTTGAAACTCAATTTACCCAGAAATAGATCGTCGGTCTCTTGCCGGCAATCTTCGGTGTCCCAAAAATATTAGTTATGAGTGTCATTAACTTAAGCCGCAACTTATCAAGCTAGATAATAAATAGATTGATCAATCCCAGAGATCTCGTTATCAACTATAATCCGCTTCTTTCTCCCATTTACATACACAGCTGCTATTTAATAATCTATTTTGATATGTTTGACTTCTGCTGTTCGTTTACTGGTAGCTTTTCTTATATTTCTTTAATATATCGAGATCACACAATGTTCATAAAAGTAATTCTGCTTATGTCGATGATTGTTTTCAGCATTGGAGGTTACCGATTTTTCATTCGCTTAAAAATAATGTCAAATATTTTATCTCCTTGTTTTAGACCTGCTATCAGTTGTTCCATCGTTATTGATACTTAATTTAATCAACGAAAATTTCATGAACGTTTTACGAAGAAATAAATTCTGTTGAGTAATTCAACATGAATTACGTATTTTGCTTCGAAAAATCTTAATTGTAGAGTCTCGTCATTGAAGAACATATATATAAAATACTTTCATTAAGTTCGTTTGTAGAATCGTTGTCCAGAGTGTTATTTTTTGCATCGCTCACTAGCATCGTTAAATTAAGATCCAATAAAGCCAAACGATCATGCGCGTCAAGCTTTCTCCAATAACATTTTCTTTTGTTACTCTGTGACAGCAGCTACCTGGACTAAAACAGTGTCCATTAACACTCAAACATTTGATAAAAGTCAGTGGCAATCACAGACCTGTAATATTTTCCTTTATGCATTTATTCAGTTCACAGGTCTCCCGTTCACAGTCTTTTTTGGGATATCATTGGCTAACTGTTAGTAATCTTGGTGACTATTTCTGAAGAGCAACAATAACTAGATTTTATTGGAAAGTGCAGGACGTACTCTACATTTTGCTTTTATCAGATTTAATTTGTTGATATCGATGAGTAAAGAAACACTTACTATTTGTTCAACGATGAGACAGACGTTCACTCAATATTTCATATTCCGTCGTACGTAGTTTATTTCCCCCAAGGCGTCGATTGATGAACATATTATTTCTCTCTATATATATTTTGTAATTCTTAAGTAAATATGATAGAATTTGTTTTTTTTAAGTTAGCGTTTCTAATGAGATTTGGCAACAATATGTGCTGCTACATTCCGTTTATTTCGCGAATAAACGTTCTGTTTGTTTTTTAGCACTATGTTTATCGGATGCAAATACGTGTTTCGCTTGCTCCGTGTCATATTTGAATGTGAGAGATGTTAAAAATGTTTTGACGAAACAGTGAAATGGAACGGAAAAAACGTATATCTGTGAACTTCTAAGAATACAAGCAAAGGTATAGCACTGCAAAACAGTAATTCCAGCGCAGCGTGATAATTTGATTCCTACAGATATCAACTGTATTAAGCTCAGATTATGCTCACTACAAAAGCTCTTCACATTCTCAAAAATCGCGTATGTAGGTAGTGCAGGTAGACAAGAAACAAGCTTTTTCCCTTCGTTAAATGGAGGAATTTATTCGCGAATGGCTTGCAGAACGTCATGTTCATGATGTTTAGACCTCTTTCTAAACCACTCATATTTCTTGAAAAGTTTCTTAACAACAATAGCATAACGTTTTATTTAATGGCGGTGGTTTTATTAAAGACAGTGGGCCAAACCAAGGCATCCATACATTTCTGTCTATGAACACTACAATCCCCGCAAAATTTTAAAATTTCACGTTGATAGTAGAGATTTGTGGATAAAATTGATGGCTGCTTGGTTTGACTAAGGCAGTGCTATTCAACATTCATGTAAAATGGTAGATCAAATTTCTCTATTTGTCATCTGTTTTAGACGGCGCTGTGCACAATGAATTGAGCGTTCGAAATATTTTCTACTACCCTTATTTTTAAAGGCTGCATCATATCTTTATTATTCATATGGATAATCTAAAATAATATTGATTGTGAAAAGCGTTATACAATGTATCTGATTGGTCGTCTTTATTTTGGAACGTCTCATTGATAAATTTCAGACTTTAACGGGGTATACCTACGTATTTTCGTTCCCACGAAAACGTAAGAAAACGCGTTTTTTTGGCCGTTTAAAGTCTGGAAATGTGCAGAAGGAAAATAAGCGTTTTTATCTTATCATTGGGTTACAAAGCAACATTAGATATCATTTCCCAAACCTGGATCTTATTAGCAAATCTTGACAAGCGTGTAGTAATGGCGAGCTAAATTACTTTTGGTGTTTAATTGGAAAAAAAGTCGCATTGTTCATTTCACTACCGATCATAACAAAAAGAGAATTACATTCTTCGACTGATGGTTGAATAAAATTGCAAAATTTTATGTTAGCACATTTTCATGCTTAAGTATAATTAATGTTAGAAAATGTCTGACTCCATATTGAATTTTTATATCTAATTATTCATCATCGTCAAAACGACGTTTACCAATGTCGTTCACACCTCTAATCATTCCATTAACGACATCAGTCATCGATGGTGCTTTAATGTTGGGTTTCAATTGACTCAAATCATCAATGCCTCCATTACCAATTTCATAATTCACAAAATCGTCCCATTTACGTAATTCCGGACAATAACGATCTGGATTGTTTGGACGATTGCGATTCCATGGTAGACTTGGTTCGCATCTCTCCTCACTTTGGATATTAAAAAATACGAAATAATTTTTGGTCTCAAATAGAAGCGGCACCGTTCCAAAGTCTTTGTACTTACTAATCTTCCAGCGCTTCACGTTTCTGTTCTTCACATTTGGTCCTATCTGGATGAAAGAGAGTTCGTTTTAAGAATTGTACTGCATTTTGACGATCTATAATAAGACACAGAGAATATGCACGTATAAATCAGTTATCTCTATGAAAAAAGTGAAGCTTTTGTTTATCAATTAGAATAAAAAGTATCAGTATTCGACGATCATCTCTTTTGTTTTGCAGTCTTACATATTCTTTCGTACAAAGAAGTGAATAACAATGGATCGGTTTTTCCATCTAATTGAATCTTGTCTATATTTCTTATTTAGTTAATAAATACGATTTATAAAATTAAAAAATTTTTAAATCAAAATAATATATATACAGCAAATCTTAACAATAAAAATAACAGTGTGTAACGTTTTGCATGATGGATATATATTTATATGTTTTTATTTATTGTCTTCACTTCTTATCCAAGACGTTGATATTGAACGAATTATTTTCCCATTCCATTTCCTATTTCATAATTTTTAAATGCGTCCCATGTTTTTATATCCGGACCTGAATAGAGATCAGGTAAAGTACTATATTGTACCATTATTTATCTCTCTCTCTATTCACTTACAGTAACGAGAACCAGTTATTTTATTAAAACTTGGTTCACACCTTTCTTCATATTTTTCTGATGCTTCACGTTTTTGTTCTTCACATTTTGTTTTGCCGGGATGGAAGAGTGCTCGTTTCAAAAATGCAACCGCTTCTTCTCGGTCTAAAGATATCACCGATAGAAAAATAAAGTTCATGTAGAGTTGCGGAAAAGTGTTTTTTCGTATTCAGCACACTCAATAACGCAGAAGCTTTTCTGTTTTTGACGAGGGGTACTGTCAAAGGTTTATTGAAGCTAGTATTATTTACCCATGGAAATATTTTTTTGCGATTTTGTTCGAAAAGTTTCCTAAACTTTTGATATGATATGTGATTTTTGCATCATCAAAAGTAAAGGATTATAATATTATGGTAATTAGCAATAGTCTGGTATAGGAAATTGAATAAAACAAAGATAATTATTACGAGGTCACATCACATTCCATATTTTCTCTCGCTACTGTACCATGTATCTGTCTCTATCACACGTGTTTCTACTCTATGACATCTACTGTGTCGTCTGATTCATCACAGAGTATACAGGGTTTAGTTAGTACGGCGATGGGTGACCGCGTCTGAAGCCCAAGGTTATAAGCTGTATGGGTTAAGCAGTAGGGGTAGGACACAGTATAGCAGTGTACAGGATGAGGAATCGAACACCTCAAGTTTACTGTTGGATAATTTAGTTCAGAAGTAAAATTGATGCTTTAAAATTCATAGTTTTAGTGTTCGATTTCAACAACTGTGTGGTGTTGTTTTGTGCTTCGGTGTCCTTTTGTTCCATTCTAGTCTCTCTCCATTTGTCAATAATTGATCAATCTAACAACAAAAAGTAAAGCTTTTTTCATGCAGAATGTCCGGAATTGGGTAACAAACGCAGAAGTGGAACTTCAACATTTTTTTCTACTCATGAAAAATAATGTAGATCATACGATTATCTGATAACATAACATTGGTTCCATTTGGTTAGTGCCAAAAATAAATTTAAGAAAAACTTCGAGACATTTTCACCTAAGTATTATTACACTTGATACCCCTGATCTGGCTTTGTTAAACGTAGCTAATTGTAAAAAGAGTTTACCCATTTAAAGAGAAAAAAGATCTAGCTACATTAAGTTATTATAAATAAGCATAGTATCATTGCGCAAAAATAGTAGAACAAAGTCTTCAAACAACGATTGATATTTACCAACATAAGCTAAGGTTTGTTTACAGCATATAAATTTATCTTACCAAAATCGAAATCATCAGTATTTGGTCGAGCCGATAATGATGAAAATGATAGAATAATAATGAAAGCAAAAAGTAAACAAATTTTCATTTTTTTTTTTCTCTAAAAATAAGTTCGATCAAGTAGGATAATATGTCTGTAGAAGAAATGGAACTGTAGTAAAGTACAACGAAACTGACAATACCCTATATTATAGGCAGGGGAAAAAAGAAGCTATCATCATTATTTAAATATTGCCCATAGTTATCATCATCAACAAAACTTTTTGTGTTACGTACGATGTTACGTGATAAAAACTAATACATATCTGTTTACAGTCATCAACAGAGAAATGAGAAAAATACATATAATTTATTAGAATATATGGTTCACTAGAACAGTTATACTATGATACTGTTTCCTTTTACTAAAAAGCACCTAAAGTTAAATTTTAATTGTTTATATAAACTGCTAAATATTTCTGCAACTAACTATTATATAAGTGGAATGTTTCGATTAAAAAAATTTTATGCCGATGTTTTTAGGTGATTGTTGATCGTAGAAAATGAATGAATGATTATACTGTTGATTCATAAGTGTTACGAAAAAAAATTAGTTTCCTCTCATCATCCTGCTTTCTAAAGCGATATTACGTTTTTCTTCTGTCGTATATTCAAAAAGTCAAAATGGAAATAGGATACATCTCTTTTAGAATTCTTTTGGATGATTCATGAGCATCATTAGTAAAATTTGACACCCATAAGCAAAATAATTTAATAGGCAATACTTATATGCTATTTGGTTTAATTAACGATTTACATTTACGTTTAAACAGATTTTTCATATAACATCTCAAGATGGAAGCGTCGAAACTGAGATTCAATAAAATGCTATCTTTTTCTTTCAAAACAGTGGATTTAAAAATTATCTAATATTTTTTCGTATAATTTTAACACATATTTGCCAATTTTAGAAAGTTTAACAGTCTTTTTACCATTTTCTTTAATTAACAAAAACTTCTTTTATTCTCAGTAATATGAATACTAGACGATAAAATAGTAACGGGTGGGTCTTAAAGGATGGGTCTTATTATTTATCTCATAACTTTTTTCCTTTAACGATGGAAACTTCATCTTTTTCTGTTAACTTGCCCAGTGATCTCTCTACAAAATGGTAGATCGAAAGTCAGGCAAAGATCAAAGGTCTGATTTTGCCCGAAGAGAAACAATAGCCGTCTAAAAGCCTTTACGTTCTAAAAGTTTTACGAGGAACTTTTTATCCCAGCAAAAAACCGCGATAATGGTTGTCTAACCTGGCGCTTCGATAGTTTTCGGTACTGTCAAGTGTGCTCTTTTCAATGCAACCACAATCAAAGCACTGTCACCCACTTTCGAGAGCAAAATCTTTAATTTATCGATTTAGATAGAAATCATCCAATTTTTTTATATGAGACCACCGGTCGTTTTTAAAAAGAGATTTAACCAATTCTTTTTTTCTAATTCTGGTAGAGAAATCATTCTACTACAAAATGACAGGTTATATTTTAGACTACTTTAGAATTTTCCAGATTGATTGGTTGAATTTTCATTAAAAAAAAACCCTGTTTTGGTTAGAAAGTGGAGGCTTCTATACAAGTTTTGTTCCTCCTCAGGTAAAATCAGACCTTTGGTCTTTGCCTGACTTTCGATCTACCATGTTGTAGAGCGTTTCACTGGGTAATTCAACAGAATGAAGTCTCCATCGTTAAAGGAAAAAAGTTGTGAGACAAATATTATATACCCATTCTTTATGGCTCACTCGTTAAGACTGGTGTTTTCTTTACGGAATAGACCTCTAACAGTTCGCAGTTTCCATTCTTTCAACAATTACAAATTTTCAGTTTTAAATTTCAGTTTTTCACTTTTCAATCCTAAACTAGAAATCGTTTAACAGTTCATGTTACTAATTGAACGAGGAACGGTTCATCCGTTCTAGTTTTTTTGAATGAGAACATCAGTTGAACGAGGAACTATTCGATATGCCGAAGCTGTGTTTCGGTTGATCTAATAGCCTTCTATCTTCTTTATAATGTAAGTGAACTATACGGTCCAAGATGCTTCATTTGATGTTATCCTATTTACATATTTGTTTCGAAATAAAACTGCAAACGTCAATGACGAAGCCTTATGAAAGAAATCGATAGTTCTAGTAAATGTGTTTAGCAATCGTTTGAAGAGCAGGCTACATCAAAGATCATGATAGAGTACATAAGAAAAAAAATTAAATTAGTCTAAAAGAAAGCATTATCAAATTTGTTCTAATGCCCGTGCATTTAGTGTAGAAAAACAGCTTTTTTTCTATTATAAAACTTTTCGTATACAGATCTAGCATGTCTGGTGTTTTTTTGGAATGCTTACGCCCACCGCTAACCAAAAGTCGAAACCTATTCTCTTTAAGCGAGCCTTGTGTACAGTCTCTTCATTAAGACTTTAATGCTCGCCAAATGTTAGCATCAATCAAGATGCACCCCATCGAGAAAGGTTGTTATGTAGCGTAATTATTTTACTATTTCACTGCATAGACAGTCATGTTTTTTCTTTTTATCTTAACTTGAAATCTGGAATATCATGTTTTTAATAACACATAATGCTATCATTTACAAGTTTTGATTTGTAGCATAAGTTCAGGCTAGGTTGTGCAGAAGGCAGATACTATGCATCCCGGATATTATGTCACTTAATTAAAACTTAATCTGTGGAAGCTGTAGTCGCATGATGTTTGACATGTAATGATTTTTTTTCTTTTTCTTTACTAAACGTGCACACTTAAGTCATGCCGTTATTGTTGATCTTTTGGCAATGAATTCGAAGATGAAAATGTAGGCATGGATGTTAGTGACAGTTGCGGCTTTATGGCTTACTAATGAGAACAAATTATTATCTGACGATTGAACATGTTCATCGACATTTGGATTATGAGATTTTTCCGTTTGTAAATTTGGGTAACAGTCCCATGTCTTTCAGAAAGTTTATATCTGCACAAGATCTGTCAAGTTATTCTGAACAAATCTCGACAAGATCTCGATTAAGTTTGTTTCGTAAAAAATCTGCATACAAAAATCTTGATTCAAATCTTAAGCAGATTTGTTTGTTTTTCGGAGTCAGTTTTGGGCTAAGCAAGGAAGTACTTTAAGTTGCAAATCGCTTTTTCGATGAAACTAAGGGAGGTATGCGTAATCGATGGTGCTGATTTCGAATATGATGGTCACAGCTGCCCTTAGCTCCTCGAAGACCGGATTTGAAGTGAAAAAGCAGAATACCGAGGAAAGTTCTATTTCAACTATTAATACTCCTCAGATCGTTTGTGATTAAGTTATTTTCTTCATGTGCACCCTATCTATTCTTACAATATGCTTTTTCACTTCAAATTTCTTCACCTCCTCTCATTTCCTCAGCTACAACAGATTTTTTTCAAAATGTTCAATACTCGATCAAGAAATGATCGATGATATAAAAAAAATTTTCACATCGCTAATTCGACATGCTCTATAATCTGGACGAATCAAAAATGAATTCTACTAAAAGAAATTTTTGACTCTGGACAACCATTTTTCTGAAAATTCGGTCTTTGAGGAGCTAAGAGCAGCTGTGACCATCATATTCGAAATCAGCTACTCATACCTCCCTTAGTTTCATCGAAAAAGCGATTTGCAACTTGGGGTACTTCTCTCGTTAGATTGGAGTTGCGGTTTTTGTTGGCATTTATTAAACGTGAGGTAAACGGTAGTATAAAACAATTTATTGTGATTTACTCTGTCCTTGTTATAAGCCGATTTTAGTTGTTTCTGTTCTAACATGCATTTGAATTCCAAAGTTTGTATATCTAGAGAATACACATTTTTATAGGTTTGAATCACTCAGGTGAACGCGAACGGAAAAACAGTTCCCGTTATCAAGAATCTGTAATACAAGGAACTATGAGCTGTCACAGACCTACTCTAGCTAAAAGCGATGTCACATACATTCTTGACGTTCTTAGGAAGTTCTCACCTGTTATAACATTTATCGCTATTTGTATAATCTTATAGTAATATTTTGAAATCACATACTTTTTTCTTCTTTTAGAGTCATAGAGCATTCAAAGGAATTTTCATGCCACCCAATGCTGATGTTAAAAATGGAACGTTTAATGTAGAGCATGAAAATCGCTTAGTGAAAAAACAAGAAATGGATGCTGATATAGCCAGCAGAAAGCACAAAGATTTCAGTATAAAAAAACAAATTAACACAAATAGAACTCACATAAGTAACACAGCTTGTGAAAGCTCAAACAGTCACATGAATACGGCTGATCATACTGCGGCAACATTAATAGGGACTAATATTAATGTAGAATCTCATAATATGCAAAATCAAATGAACACAGATAATCATAATACAACAACCATAATAGGTAACAACATGAATCATCTTGATTCATACACTGAGGTTGAGCCGATTATTAAGACAACGTTTCAAAGATTTTGTGGAGTTTCTGGAAAACCGCTCTAGGAAGGCCTAGCAACCCGTCTCATATACACCCCTGGAAAAAATAAGTTTTCCGACAATAAATACTATACAACAAACCGACAACAACATATCACAACAAATCATCAGAGTTGTTCAGCATTATGATGGCGGAAAACGTTCTGCGATAGAATCGTTACGAATTCGGTGCTACCGGCCGTAATGCAGAGACATTAACAAAGAAGAAACAACAATCTCTGTTAGATGCTGATCATGTGTACAGCGATAGACCGCTGACAAAATTCATGAGTACAATAATAAAAAGTATACAACTATTAAGGATTCTGCAAATGTCGTCAATTTACGAATACACGATTATTAATGGAGATAAAATGAGTATTGCCGCTATGAATATTAGGAATAACGATCAACGTAATAAAATTAATAATAATATTAATCAATATTCATGCGTTGGTGATAATAATGCAGCGCGCTCAAGAACAAACATGCATGTGCAACAAGTCGACACGTTTGAGTCGTGCGTTTTCTCCTCGTCCTCGTAACCGCATAAACAAATTTCGCGTCCCATAGATCTGCTGTTATAAGGAAACAAAATTTCACATTCAATATCGAAAGTTCGTAGATCACTATTGTTAGAAGCAATACAACATTGCGGATCATTACAGTGCTAATTATACACAGCATAGTACTTTAAACATATTCACGAAATAATATGATTATCATCAAAACATCTTATGTGTAAGACTTCCCGACCGTGCATTTTTTCATGTTGCCACTCGCAAATGTGCAAAGTCCTCGACTGTCCCTGTTGCCATCTTGCCACTCGCCGTCATCTCTGCTCCCACTCGCAAATGTGTAAATTCCTCGATCGTGCTGTTTCCCATCTTGCTATTCCCCAGTATAATGCTCACCGTTAGGCCTCACTGTACTCGAGTCGTGGAAGAATCGATGAATACATAAGTTTTCAATTAGATATAACAGTAACAAAAAGCGAACCACCTCAGGTTACACTCATGTGCAACACCACTCCATATATGAATGATTTTCCCTACACTATCAGAGATATCGAGAAGATTTCATTATGAAACTCTGAGTCGTGCACATAGTTTGCATATAAATTTTACGTCCAATACCGATGAGCCTCGTGGAACACTAATTGTTAGAAGCGATACCACTAGGCCTGTGACAGTTCATAGTTTCTTGTACTGCAGTTTCTCGATAACGGGAACTGTTTTTCAGTTGCCGTTCAATAAACGGGAACGGTTTTTCAGATTCCGTTCTGAACTAGGAACGATTCAGCAGTTCACGTTTCTAGAAACGAGGAACGGTTCAGCAGTTCACGTTTCTAGGAACTAGGAACTGTTCACCAGTTCTGGTTTCGCGAACGGGAACTACAGTTCTTTTTGAACTGGAAACTGCTCAGTGTCCTTCACTGATCAATTAATGTCGAAATAATAAAATTTGAATTTGAATTATTTTTGTGTAAAACTTAACTAACGAGTAAGCAGGGCTGGCCCAAAGTAGCCAATATTGGCGAGGGGGCGAAATTTTTTTCAGACCAGACATAATCTTCATTTTTCTATCAGAGTACAAAATGCAATAATTTTTTGCGACCTTTTTAAAAAATCTGACTTTCTTTGCAAATTTTTGAGAAAAAAATGCTTCGTGTGTAATTTGAGTAAACTTCTGCCTATTTTGTCGCTGAGGGTGGCCACGCTGGAGCCGAGCTCTAGATAATATAGCGCTGCAGAAGCTAAAAAAGCAGCAAATTCGTGATTAAAACATTATGAGGTATTACTTTTTATGTAAGACTGTAGAAGAATCGTTCACAGTAGGTTTAAGTAAGAAAACGAACAACTAGCAGAAAAAGAAAAACAGATATTTATATAGTGTAGTGAAATTTTCTTTACCTTCCAGTTTATAAAAAGAAAGATACAGGCGCACATGACTTTTCTACATAACTATAGAACCAGGACATAATGCAGATGGTCTATTGATCTTTCATGCCGATATTCTTTACTCTTTATTTTTGTTTTTATTTTCTGGTCTTTGCAACCAATGTTTATGACACATGCGTAAGAAAATGGCGAAACAAAAAATAAGAAAAAGAAAAGTACTGGACGTTCTAAGATTTGAATACTAAGTAAAATAGTTAGAGAGAGAATATGGAAAATGCTACACTGGTAGCAGACAAAAAATATTACATCACATCAGGAACTGAACTTCTCCAACATGCTTTCTTGAACTTAAGTAGTATATCAAGATCTTAAGAAGTAACGAACTAAATTCAATCAGCAAAGTCTACCACCTAATCTGAGAGTCTCTTTGAGCATATCTCATCCCAGCGCTCACTCTTTCAAAATCTTATGCTTGCGAAGTGAAATACATAATATATCAACAAATCACAAAAGGACACTGAGCAGTTTCCAGTTCAAAAAGAACTGTAGTTCCCGTTCGCAAAATCAGAACTGGTGAACAGTTCCTAGTTCCTAGAAACGTGAACTGCTGAACCGTTCCTAGTTTAGAACGGCAACTGAAAAACCGTTCCCGTTTATCGAACGGCAACTGAAAAACAGTTCCCGTTCAAAGAACGAAAATCGCCTACTGTCACAGGCCTATTGACGATTTGAAATAGCTTTAACTTTTTTCAAAATTTTCACTAATTCGCTTAGCTCTTCATGTATTTTCTTAGCTGGATCTGGTTTAGATCTAACAATCTCATACGTATTGGTGCTTAGTTTTGCTTTAATCTTCGTCTTATATTCTTCTACGTCTAACGCTACAACTTTTCCTCCCTTATCCGCGCCTACTACTATAATCTCGTTATCACTCTTTAAATTTTTAAGCGTACTGAGTTGTTTTTGGTTTAAATTTTTATTTCTATTGTTTTTAATTGCAGTTGGTAAGTGGTTATCAATCGTCTTACTAACTTCTCTTATAATTAATTCTTTTTGTATGGTATTTGTGTTATACAATGCAGACTGTATCGTAGCAATTACGTGAGCAACATATTTTGATTCATCTAGTTTCGTTGTTGGTATGAAGTTTAGTCCTAAATTTAACATCTCTTTTTCATTAATAGTTAATCGTCTCCTTGTCAAATCCACCACTTTGTCATAATTTATTGTTTGTTTATTTGAAAGTTCAAGTTGTTGGTTTCGTTTCTTTTCATTCATCAACATTAAGAACTTTTTGAATAATCTCTTTTTTACTTGATCTCTAAATAACGGTATTCTATTCTGAAATTGATAACACCACTCTGGTAATAATTGAGGTTGAAGGTTGTTCAGTATTTCTAACTTTTCTTGTACTTTTCTAATTTGTCTTTCAGTAACAGCTAATGTCCCATAGTTAACTTTTATCGTGTTATTCATTAATTTTCTACTGGCTTGATCGCATATCTCTTTACATTGATTATTCGTAAATCTTGTTGATTTTAATCTAAATCCTTCTGGTATTAGACTGCTCCGTTTGCATTTCTTCATAAATCTTATCTGTTCGTAAATATTTGTTTGCTTGAATAACCATTGTTTTTTTGCTTTAAACAGATTTATACGTAAGGATAACGTGGAGTTCATTGCTTGCGTTTTTTATACTGTTTATTGTTATTTTATACCTATATCTCGTTATCAGGTTTTGTTTATTTACATATTTTAACCGTTATTTTGCTGTTATTTGTCTTAAAAATGATACTAAGTGTATCGAAACGTCGACAGTAATAAAATAAATTGTTATA
>CAJNOQ010000032.1:0-97012 GCA_905250885.1 Didymodactylos carnosus
AATGTGTCATCAAGTAACTATTATGATTTGGATAGAGTACAATCGCTCGGGATAAGCATTCATAAGAATGAAAGCCCCTTCGTCCTTCTGAACAATGAATTACATTCGGATGTACATCGGGTCCCGTGAAAACGACTAGAGGAAATATATCGCGATAGATTGAAAGAAATGGGATACGCTGATAATGAGGATCATTGAAATGGACTACTAAAACGACATCATTTTGTTCCCAATAGCTCATCAGACAAGTGAAGTTTAATATTGCACTGGCAGTGATGGCTCGGTGTACAGTGCGAGACATTGTCGTTATAGTTATATTCAGTATACCCAGCGACGGAAGCCTCTGTAAACCTTCATCGAAACCGCATGAAATTAATTTTTCTGAACAAAAGATGATAGGCGTACATGCAGTCGAGTTAATGAATATGTGCGTCATATTTAGAGTTTGATCTTCGCAAAGATCATTTCCGTAGATGTTTACTGGTCGATTCAGCCGAATTTCGCTGATGTTTATCACGCTTGGATGAATTAAAGATTCGTTTTCTGAGAAGTGCAATGGAAATTGAGAATAGTATTTCCCATTGAATGACTGAAAAACTGTGGGCGATAACATAAAAGCGAACAGGGATATGGATGTGCCGAAAACAACGATTGCAATAGTAGAGGATGGGCGAAAACAGCGGCTGCTCGATGCTTCATTACATTTGTCTTTGATCGCAATCTTTTCATATGTGTCAGTATCTCTGACTGAGTTTGGTTCTGAAGATGTACTGATAGGTAATGTGGTGGCACTCACAAAATAAATATATGAGGACGTAAATATGACAGCCGATCCTAGAAACGGTGTTAAACTCGCTCTGATGTGGAAAAGAAAAACATTTAATACTAGAAGAACACCAGTCGCACACGCTGTGCTGAAGGTTTTGACAATGGCATCGGCATATTTGTAAACAGCTGTGATGACAATGCCTAGCGCCGAATTACATGCAACAACGGCAACCGCCAACCACGAATAACCTTGGAAAAATCCTTTCGATCCTTGGCTGTAAATATCAGGCAGAAAGAAAAATACGCATAAATTCAAGGCAAAACCAAACGTATATAGTATCATATTTTGCAGGTGCAGATTGACTGAATGAGTCTAAACTAGCTGTTCATTCCACACCGAGCAAATAGAAGTTATGAGACTGCTACTGAGAAGAATGACGTAGTATTTGACGGCGAATAACGGAATATTTTGGCACGCATCGTATTGAACAATAACCAAACCGATCACTTGTAAGAGAATTGAACCCCACTGTTGGCTAGTAATCAGTCGATTAAAGAACGTCCACAGCAAGATGGCAGATTGGAACGATGAAAACGATTTAAATAGTGAAATTGATGCGACATCGACGTACAAGAATAAGACGAAAGCCAACTGGTTGTTCGTACAGTACAATATAGCAAGTCCAAAAGTATGAGCGGTAAAGTGCTAATTTAATTCACGATGTAGCAAATGTCGACACACCGCAATTCGATGAGAGAAGCCTGTTAAACTTTGATTTTCTTCTGTCGGAACATAGTAGTACAACAAACAAGAGCTCATACATAGTTTGATTAGTTCGGCTAGAGCTATCGCAGAAATAGGAGAATATTTGTATGTGTTTTGCGTTTGCGAAAACTTGTAAGTAACTGATACCACAATTTGAACGGCAAGCAATGCTAGAAAAGCAAATAATTTGGCGCCAATCATTTCTGTCTAACACACATGAGGGTACAATACTAATACGATCTGGAGACTACAGGTGCCAATACGATCTAATATTTGTCTGTTCTTTCGATTGGTTGTAAGGATGAATATGCACAAGTTGCTTGCTTCAGTGCGCGACAAATTGTTCTTTTCATACAAACGCACACTACACATCAACGTGAATAAAACTATGAAGACAGAAAATTCATTCAACTGTGACGAATTTAGAGGGCTAGGCAAATTTGTTAGATTCGGAAATCCCTTGTCCTACTATTCTAAGTAAGAAAACGTTTTACACTTCGACGCATTAATTATGCATTAGATGTGCATTACATCCATTAATTGACCACTAAAACAACATCATTTTGTTCCCAATAGCTCATCAGACGAGTGAAGTTCAGTATTGCCCTGGCAGTGATAGCTCGGCGTACAGTACGAGACATTGTCGTTATGCACAAAAAGTCCCGCGGGAGTCCCAAACACAAAAAATTGTATTTTTTGAAAAAATCAGTATGAATAAAGAGGCAGGTAGTAGAATGTAGCAGAAGATGTACACGGCAAATTCAGCTCTCTGTTCCCGTATCTAAATAGGATTCATTTTCGCTAGTCACAAAGTTACAGTAATTTGAGTTGAAGTCGTACATTTACAACCAATGATATTGTTCTTTTTACACCACTTCTTTGCACACGTTCGTGCATGTCCGGTAATTCCTTGTGGTTTGAAGGCTCTGTTGCAATCCGGACACGTGTACAGGCCGTTCATATTTTTAACTAGAACTTCAATGACTTTCTTGGGTGGATTTTCTTGACTGATTTGTGTTTGTATAGCCCTTCGTTCATCCGCTTTATCTTTGTAGTTCTTAACAAGCTGTTTCAGTTGCGGGTGAACAGATTTAGATTGAACTTGTGCATTGATCAGATCTCTCCACAAGTCTCTGTTGAGTGTGTCGCGCCTCCAGTTCTTAACACCAGACTTCTCAAGATCTTCCATGATCTTCTTTTCCCATCGTTTTCGTGTACCAGCATTTGGTGGTCGTTTGGCATTGGGGAAATACGAAAACATGACGTTCTTGAGCAGACTAGGCTCATTCTGCACGTTGACCATTCTATTTACATGTCCAAACCAACGTAAACGATTTCGTCGTAGAAGTAGGTCGATCGATGGTTGTCCAGAGAGATCCAAGATTTTCTCGTTTGGAACACGGTCTCCAAGGTTTAGACCTAAGATTGTTCTCAGACACTTCATATAGAATGTCTTGGTACGACTTTCTTGAACGACAGTTGTGGACCAGACTTCACTCCCATAAATGAGAACTGGCAGCACACATGCCTTAAATATTCGTAACTTGGAGTCAACTAAAACCGTTTTTCTACGCCAGATCACACCGTGTAGCATGTTGAATGCTTTTGTTGCTTTTGCCAGACGGGATTCTAGCTCTTTCTCGCTTCGTTGATCTCTCGAGATAAGACAACCTAGATAAGGTACATAATTTTCGTCTTTTTTACACTCATTGTTAATCCATACGTTTGAGTGACTTCTTCGAAAGCAAGGACGAACGTTTCTAGGTCCGATATAGATGTAAAAGCACCAAGAAGATCGTCTGCATAGAGAAGTTCACGGATGTCGAATGTTTCATAAGAATCCCTGGCGCCATGACAGAAATCAGGACTCCCAAATGCCAGTTGTATGCCTGTGAGTGACACTTTTTCGAGAACTTTTCGAATCACAAAGTCGAAGAAGACGTTGAACAAAATGCACGATGGTATGCCGCCTTGCATCACTCCGTTATCAATTGTGAAAGGATCGGAGAGTTCTCCATTGGGCCTAGCGGGGAAGTTTCGACTTCTACATGGGCCTGCGGGTGTTCCTGAACATCCAAAGGAGGCGACCATGGGCTGCCGCAAGCCTGTTTCTGCTCTACAAGGCTAGCAACCTGTAAGCGGAAGTAAAACTCAATTGCTAACGAGAAACTCACACATCGGTGCGCGACTGCACAAAAATTCGTCGTATTCTTTAACTGCTATTAATCATAAATAAATATTATCGGATAAACTGTTTTCGATGTCTTTAATCACTTTAGTTTCTTGTTTCACTGATAATGTATTCAAGTATGCTAAGGGTCTCCTTGTGCTTTCTGTAGATACCGAAAAGATAGTAACATAATCTCTTTTAACAAATCTGTACACACACATTACTTTGTATTTTTGTATAAGTAGATAAATCCGTACAAAATCAAGTTTAAAATGGTGTAAAGCAAATGAGAGAAGTAATAGATAAAAGTATGGCAATTTTGACTATTCGGATAATTCTCTTAAAGAGACCTTTAATCTATTTATTACAAAATATAACACGACAAAAACTGTTCATTTAAATTGTCATATAAGTTCTAATAATATTTCTTGCAAATTTTTCATTATTACTTCGTTTATATATCAATGCTAAATTATAAGCAGCATGATATTTTAATGTAAATACATCATTTTGTTCATAATTTTCATTTTCTACCGGTGATGATGTTTCAAGACATTTATGATAAAAATAAGCAGCTGCATGATATAATGATAAAAAATGCATCAAACGTCCAATATTATAAAATGTTTCTGTACATTCTCCTCGAAGATTTCGATATTGTTTAAGAAATGTTAATGAATGTAGTACACGTTGATGTTTATTATATGAATATTTTTGACATGTTATATGAGCAAATGTAATTGATAATAATAATGATACTAATGGTTCGTTCGGGATAGTTTTATAAAGTTTCATATAATATATAATTGCTAAACGATAGGTACCACCAATAAGTGCAAAATTTCCCAAAATATATTGTAATATTTTTGAATGTGGATTTTTTTGTAATGAACGTATACAAAATTTATGTATTCTAATTGATGGTGTAATTGTTGATGTTAAAGCAAATAAATTTTGAATAACAGATGATTTACTATAATAACGAAATATTTCACGACATGTTTGAAATGCTAGATCACCATTTTGCTGTAAAATTAGACTAATAAATAAAATAAATTCTGTTAAAATTAACCAATCTATACGTGCATACAATAGTGGAATAACAGTACCAGCTGCTGATACTTGTAATAATAAATCATAACGTTTTATTTTAATTAAAACATCACAAAATTTTCCATATAAATCAATAATACGATTTTTTAATATTACATTTATTCTTGTAAATGATGTATTTAAAATAATACGTTTTTCATCTACTAATTTTTGAATTAATTCTAATCGTCTTGCTCTTGTACCACAATTAATTAAACGTTTTGATATATCAATATTTAATAGAAATTTTAGAGAACCAAAAAATAATTGCATAGCACTTGGAATAAATGATGATAGTTCATTATCATCGTACAATGTTATACAACGTTCAGTTAAAAAATGAATTTTCTCAACTGTTATATCTTGATCATCATCATTCAATAGTAATGTACTTGTTGTAGTTGTTGTTGTTAGTTCATTTTGCTGATGAATTGTAACATCATCATCATCCTCATCATCATCCTCATCATGAATATTTTGAGTAAAATATTCACTTTTAGGACGTACAAGTTCAGAAAATGTATGACGACTTTGTTCATCAAGTCCAATTTGTTTTTGAAGTGCTGATAATGATAAACGTGCTTCATTATGTTGAGGATCAAGTTGTAATGTTCGTTCTAATGCATCGTATGCTTCATGTAATTTAGATAAAGATGTTAACCATTCAGAATAACTGAACCATGCTTGAGCAGATAATTTTGTTAAACAAGATAGATGTTCAAATAATTGACAAGCATATTGTAATTGACCATGTGACGAAAATGATGACATCAAATCAAGACATAATTGTTGATCAGTAGAACGAATTATCGATATATATGATGGTAATAAACGCTAAAAGATAAAGCAATACGCATTAATATTAGAAAAAAAGAATAAAACTATTCGGCTATTTCATCCAAAATATTAGTTTTAGAAGTTATTTCGACGACAATACTTATTGATCTTCAGCCAATAATTATTACGCATATTTTTATCTGTCTACTAGTAAAACTAGGTTTTATAACATACCAACGCAATGGTCATACATCCCATATCAATAATACCAACAAGAAACATGCCAAAATAATCAGTACGATAAAAATCAGGAACTAAAAAACTTTAGAAAAAAAACCCGAAAAAACATTGACTTCTAGAATGTGTTCTTTCTTATTTTATTTAACAAACACATACTCCGCATCTTTGAGATTATCTAGATCGGTAATATCAACTGGTAATTCTAATTCTGTGTCATATTTTAACAGATGTATACCAGTAAAATTGATCATGTTCTAAAACAAATATAATCTCCATTTTGATCGTCAGCACAAAATATTGTAGATATACTTTGATCATTTCTGGATATGATTTCATATTGTATTGAACATGTAAAAGGCGCTCTATATATTCAATAGGAAAATCTTTGCCTAAATCATGTAAACCTTTATATAAAAGATCTTGTAATTCTGTTTCTTTTTGATCGGACACCAGTATTTCCTGTAAAAAATATATTTCATGTATAAAATAGGAGAAGATGACGCGAATACTAACCTGAATAAGAATTCGATATTTTTCTAGATAAAGTGGCTTTTGTTCTTCATTTTCGGTCGGATTCAGTGCCAATAATAAGGAATTTAAGCTTGATATATACTGTTTCCGTATGCCATATTGTTCAATGTGTTGAATACGCTTCAAATGCATTGATATATCAGTTGGATCGAGTTTGACAACTAAAAACGAAAAGATAAATATAAAAACAGTGAATTTGACTGTTGATAATACTCTTCTATTATGTATGGTGACAAAGGTCTCGTAGTATAAAGAAGCACTTCTCTTCTATTGAAATATTTAACAGTTTTCAGCCTGAAAAATGTCAATTTTTTGTAGTTTGATTAAATTTTCTTGTTTTCAGTGCCTTCAAAACTTTTGATAGAGAAAAGTGTTCTCTTTACAAAGAGATCATCTTTGAAATTTTCAACCGTTTTTCGCGGAGATATGAGCATCGCCATAATAACTTTTGTCTTAGTTCATATGCTAAACACTGATTTTGGGGGAAAGTTTTAAAATAGTAACTAACATCATCTCTACGCATTCTATGTGGTATTTTCAAACACCAGTAATATGGTATCTTTGTAGTACGACTATTTTTTTGTAGCTAAAAAATCGAATGAAGAGATAACGACCGAATTGTCCAAATTGAGACCATATTTTATCAAAAAAGAGATCTCAGTTAAGTAGTTTTAATTAACATCAGACAAACATAAGAGGGCGGAAAACCAAGTGAGATTGAGGGCGAAAAATAGTGGTCTCAATTAAGAAGTAACCATAACCACGATCCTGTTTAACCGACGCACATTCAACATATTATAAAGTATAAATCAAATTTTTCTTTGATCTGTAGTTTGTTATTAATCGTATAGTTCCAGCTGTCTGCAATAAGTACGTAAGAATGATTGATGTTTGATTTTATCATCATCCGTTATCTACTTGAAAAGAGACAGGTGAAATGTGGTTAAAAATAGTTAAATGAACAATTTGTGAAGTGGACAATGAATACAGTGTTTTTATCGAATGTAACAAGAATGGTTTTAAAATGATGACTGTTACAGTACGTGGTTAAATCTTATTTTGAAAAATACAAGTAGTAGATTTTCGTCATGAGTACATATCAGTAGGTAATTATGCACAGTATGTGTTTTCCAGCGTTAATCAAGTCAAAAGTTCCCATAGCGAAACATTTTACGTTTTGCTTAGTGAAAATAGTACGATGACGATTACACAATAATGAACTAGTGTGAACAATACTAAATAAACAGAAAAAATACATATATATGCTTAATCGAATTTAATGAACTGTTACAGAGAATTAATTGTAGTCGTTGATAATGTGTGATGAGAATAATCGTTAGATTATTAGATAATCTGTTCGTCTAGTACACTCATATGTAGGCTAAATACAGCGACTGTTATCAAAAAAATTGAACAAAAACTTTTTTATTTTTAATAAACTTTATTATTTTATTACATAAAAACTAGAATAACGTTTTTTCTCTCTAGAAATAATTAAGATAGTTGTAATTAGAAGCGAATTGTTATACACAGTCTAGAAAATAATCTAACTGGAAATTTTATACGGTATCCTACTCAAAATATGTTATACTTTCTCTATTCTTCGTTTTACACAAACTTATATGATTCCCATTAAACATCTAGCCTCATTATTGAAATAGACAATCTTTTAAGCGCATGTCCGTAGTTACTAAACTATTTCACTTTTAGGACGTCATTGAAATCTTAATTGTTTTACTTGTACACATTTGTCTTAGAGTCATTATTACATACTTAAAGTGACAGTGAATGTAATTGCGACATGTGTTTTGTAATATGACAAGTGCTTTTAAGAAATATATTTTGTCATTCAGTTCCGTAGTGCGTAGAGATGTTAGTCGATACGTCAACTTTCATAAAAATAATTTGACGATAAAGACATAGTAATTAGAAAAACTTGTTTTTTTTTAAACTTTAAGTCTCATCTCTTCAGTCGAATGTATTGAAATTGGGTTACCTCATTGCATCTGTGTCCAAAGGTACCGTGACAATGAGCATTAGATAGCTTGTCCAAGACTATCACGCGACCGTTGCTGGGATTCGAATTCCGTATGTTTGAAGTACGTGTTGTCCGCCCACTAGCCGACTGAGTCACGCTGCTCTTGAAAAACTTGTTACTATTACTCGAGAATTCATCTAGTCAAGAATTCCCATAGAGTAATATGTTAGAGTAAATATTTTACAGAAAACATAGTTTGATGATTAACAATGACAAAAAAATGTTTTCACAAAATAACAAAAAAACTGAATCAGGCATCTCACACATCTAACATATCCTTTGAACTACTTTGAAATATCAGTGATCATACAATCGAAAATAGAAATAAAAAACATTATTCACATATTTCAAGAATTTCTTGCATAGGATAAATGTATATATTTTTTTTTAAATTAAAACTTAGCACAAATTATATTATTCTCTCCTTCAATTACGCATTTCCCTTTACAGAGTACGTACACACTTTCAAATCAACATGACACTCGTTTTTTAAATAATCAAACTCTTCACATGTACATTATTATTGATAGAAATAAATTCTAAATCGTTTATACTATTCTTTGAGTTTAAATTATTTGTTTATTTTCTTAAATGAAATATGTGTCAGGTCATACTGAGTAAGATCATCTAAGACACAGCAGAAATAGACATCAACAATCGTGATCTAAAAATCTCAGCATGGCTTAGAAAACAGTACAGAGAAAAACAGAAACATATATAATTGGAGACTAACAAGAGCGAAACTATTCTCAAATATAGTATTATCAGTTGAAAAATGAAGGTAAAAAATATAAATATTATTTCTCATCATTTTATTCATATGAGAAAATCAACAGTTAACATTTATTTTATGTGTACAATTGATAAGAAACTACAAAAGTTTATTTACTATTAACAGCATTCTAGATGAATTATTCAAAACATGTAATGAAAGAATTTAAAATTTGTTTGCTCATTGAATCAGGATAATGAGAAAATGGATCTATTTAATATCGGACGAGAAAATGGATCTATTTAATATCGGACGATAAAATGAATAAATAAAACAACACATTCACTTTTATCTGTGAACACATGCGTTATCGTTCGCAAAATATTTTTAACGAGTTTCTCCAAAAATTAAACTGCTTTTTTTGGGGAGATTTACTCAAAACTTTTCGCTGCGCGAGCTTTTTCTCCACTTTTTTTTCATTTGGCTGGTGAAAAAAAACTTATTTTCAGTTATTGGGGGGGAGGGGGGGTACCCCCACCGCTAAAGCCACCCCTGGTTACGCCATCCCCTAAACCATTGAAACAATAGTGTTGATAAAATGATTATAATCTCAAATCATCTATCTGATATGTTTCTATAGTATCTATTTCGATATTCATTCTGTATGAATAAATGAGATTTTTTATTTAATTTTTTCCTTTTTTTATATGTGATAGTATGCCCAATACAGATAGACACATGTTCTCTCTCTCTCTCTCTTTTTCGTTCATGCCAATTATTATATTTCCTTCTTCATTCATAAACACCTGTCCAGATAAATAAAAAGTCTGTAATTTTTTCATTCTATTCTAAAAATTCTTGATGTCTTAGTTTATCTATATCTAGCAAGATAATTGATAACATTAAGTGAGTAATCTCTACTTAAAGTTTTAAGTTTGAATAAAAAATGTCTTACTTTTTTTTTAAATATTTTTCAGTATGGTTCATGTTCGAGTTGGTAATTCTCATCCGTGTGTGGATATTTACTTCAATGTCTATAAAACACCATGCTCATTATCATCAAAACAATTCTTCACATCAACACCCATGTATGAAAATAGTCTTTTAATTCCGTCACCAATTCCGTCAAGGAGTTATCAAATACAAATGAGCAGTAATAATCAATCATTAAACTACGTTTTCATAAAAGACGATGTTCAGTCGAACAAAATTCTTTTAGATGAAAATGCTAAGGATCTATACGATCATCTATTTAATGATCGACATTTAATACGAACAGAAATAAAATCGGACAATAAAGAACAATCATCGAATAGAAGTCGTATTTCTAAAATTGTATCTGCTAATAGTAGTATTATGAAACCAAGTAGTGTCACCTGCTCAAATAGTAATCGTCCATTAGCGCTGTCTCGTTCAAAAAATTATACACTCAAACAAATATTAGAAAATGTTGAAAATATTCAATTACACTCAACAAACAGTGATTATGGTTCGATAGTATCATCACCAATTAATAATTGTTTTAAATGGAAATCTATCTACAAAACATTGAGAAAAAAACAAAACAAGCAAAAAGAACGTAAATTCAATGAATCAACTACAGATCAAAAAAACAATCATTCATCAACTAGTGGAAAATCATTATTTGCATTTGGTGGTGAAACATTAAGATGGATTGCATTGCCCTATATAAATTATAATCAACATACGTATGAAAATGAACTGATAAGTAAAGAAAATTTTACAAGATTTTGAAAGATATTTTGTATCTCATATTCTCTACCGGTGATTTTATTTCTCTCGACTTAAGTTATGTATTCAGCTTGCCTAAATGTCTATATTATATCGATGATCCATTCTCGAATGATTATACTGTCAAATCGAATTTAATGATTGGTTATTTGTATATTAAATCACTTATGGAATGTATGTTTATATTTATGCTTATAATAATCAGAAGACTGTTTCAGACTATTCGTGTTTACAAGAGGGATACTCGTTCCTACGAATTCTGTCAAATCAGCACTGAGATTTATTAACAATAGTGTTGTAATACGAGTATTGTAATATCAGAGGAGTCTACAGTTATATTCACGTTTCATTGTAAGTTTAGTCTAAAACAAAACTGTTCTTTCGGATTAAAAACCTAAACTGAATGTTTTTCTACTGTTGTCAAACGTAGTGGAAAACGACATTTATTTTCCTAATAATTATACAAAAACAGCTTTATTAACCTTTTAAAGCTCAATATTCTTCCCGTCAAGCATTGGTATAACCTGTGCGTACAAATAATTTTTTTTCTGTTTCTCGAGCTGTCAGAGAAAATTTGTTTTTCTGTATCTTCTTAGAAAGTTAAAAGAGCGTGTTCTTTCCTCGGATAAGTCCATTCAAGGGTCGAATAACGGAGTAGATGGGCTACTGATGATACATTTCAGAAAGGCCTATTTTGCTGGATTTTCACATCTCTTGTCTTGATTGACTGTTTTTTCCCACACCATCTAAACTAATTTTTCATCTATAATTCTCCAAAACTAATAGCTCGCGTTTATATATGTCTGATCCATGATTTTTAATCACTAGTTACAAAATATGTCTTTCTTTCAAATTTTAAATTAAAACTTGAGATAAAAAAAATCTAGCTTTTTTAAAAAGCAAATATTCTTTTTATTTTTTATCATCATTTAGTCAAATCATGATCCAAAAAGTCATATTAGCATGATGAGTTCATCAGAAATCGATTGAAAAAACCCAAGGTCTTAGAGGTTAAAGCATGAAGATTTCTTGAAAAAAACAAATATAAAGAATTTCTACAATTACTGTGTTGAAAAGATTACCAACAACGAAAATAAATCTGTGTAATGAGATATAGAAGTGTCAAAAGATACAACTCATTATCCACTGTTTTCATTTTATCTCGGCATCAACATCTGATTGATCAGTATAAAAATTTTAGCACATGACATTCAACAAGAATTACTCGGATGTTATACTTATGTTTTTCAATAGCTTTTAAATAAATACTAAGAAAAAAAACTTCATGCGTCTGACAGTATTACGTTGCACTATGCGTAAGAATTAGTGTGTATATGGTAATTCTGGCGTATAATCGTATTTTTATTAGAGTCTTGCAGGACAGCCCCGAATCCCATCGCGCGGGATAGACGGGCTCGGAACACAAAATAACTTCACAGGCTCGGGACAAATCGCAGAAAAATGTTGTTCTGTAAGTTTTGTCTTTTGATCGTAATTATACTGCAACTTCAATTGTTTAATTCTTGTAATATATCAAATCAAAACCGTAATTTTATAATAGCTAATAAACATTAACCTGGAGAGGCGAAATAGTTTGGATTTAAACTTGAGATGTTTCATATCTAAAACTCGGTCTACAGTTCTTGTTTTTTTCGATTCTGAGCTCGTAAGTGGATATAAAATATTTTTTTAAACAGAAACTTTTAACTTTAGAATCAAATAAATTAGGCTTAAATTCTGTCATGTAGATTTTGCAATAAGTTTGAGACTTTAAGCGTCTCTTGTAATAGATAGTTACGGTTTATTTCAACAGGCAAAATTTTTCCAAAA
The DNA here is from genome assembly GCA_905250885.1 of Didymodactylos carnosus. Lineage (NCBI taxonomy): Eukaryota > Metazoa > Rotifera > Eurotatoria > Philodinida > Philodinidae > Didymodactylos > Didymodactylos carnosus. The sequence goes on from CAJNOQ010000032.1 coordinate 12,677, forward strand.
ATTACTGGACAAACGGGACGGTACAAAAAAGCTCGTAAATTTTTTCCACGAGACACACGGGTTTGGGACAACATTATTTGCTCACGGGCTCGGTCTTATGGGACAGAACAAAAATTTTTGTGTTCGAGCTCCGGCTTACGGACTCGGGGACTCTAATTTCTACGTAGAGAAGATTGTCAACAAATGATAAATGAGGGAAGTTACTTAGTCTTATTTATTTCGATCAAAGATCATGAGCATACACAAATAGCAAAAAAGCTAGTACAAGACACTAAAGAACCTTGCCTCATTCACACACACATATAAAATAACAATAACATACGTAATTTGATATGAATAAGATCTCTTTACTAATCCTTTCTGAACGGCTAATGATTAATACTTTAACGTAAAAAGGTTATTATTTGCCAACTTACTGTTAGTTAAACAAGTGCCGATTAAATCTTGACGTTTACGTTTTTGACATTCACCTAACATTTGAAGCCAAAATTCTTTTTTTCGAAGACAATGTGCAGCAATAAAATTCATCTAAAGAACAAAAACAATTTAAGATATTCTAGTATGAAAATATTGTTATTGTTGATTTACTTCAAACGCTTTTTCTAGATCATTTTGATCTTCATAAATAGTGGCAATTGTCATATACGGTTCAGAAGCATGAGGAGCTAGAATGAAAAACAAAATATGTTTTAATACGAAAATGAACAAGAAAGGATTAATATTTCATTGAATTCTTATACTCACGCTAAAATAATTTCAAAATGATGCAATATAAATTAGATGAAAGACAAAAGTTCTTTCTAATTCACGTTTCTATTTTATGTTTCTTTGCCATCAAGAGACGATAAACATTACTCAATTACCTTTAAGAATGACTTCCTGACAAATTTTGACTGCTTTTTCTACATCACCATGTGCATACGCCATATTTGCTTCACCCATCAGTGATTGATATTCTTGTGTTAAACGACTTCTGGGAGTTTTATCCGATACCTTAATGAAAATTTTTTATTTCAAATACGAAACTCTGTTAATTAGTGCATCGTGCATACTTTTGTTGATTTCAAATGCGCTGCTTGTGTTGTCGATGATTGTCGATTGTCTAGATAGAAAACAAAGAAAAGTAGCGAGAGTTCAAATAAAGTTTTTTTATAGATTGTAATAAAAAAGGAATTGAATAACTGCCAGAAGTAAAAAATAAACATTTCATTATTTACTTCTTCTCTGTTACTTACTTTTCTTTCTACCACGCTTTTTCTTCTTTTTTTCTAATTCAATTTGTTCTAAATGCTGTACAATACGATCTCTCAGATCCGTTGAACTTGTATTTGACACTTTTTTTTGTCTTTTTCTCGTATCGCTGTTCTTATCATTAGAATTTTGATTGCTGCTTTCTTCATCACTGTCATCTATTTCTATTTTTTTACGTTTCGTTTTGTTATTCCTTGTATTTTTCAATAATGATGTATTCTTATCATTATCATCGTCGTTTGAACTTTCTTCGGCTGTTGAACTGAATCCACTTAAATCGCTAATATCACTTAATTCGTCAATTAATTCATCAAGATCAATTTTTACTGGTTCTTTTGGATCTTTGGCTTCTAGGGATTTACCAACGTTGATGAATGAAAAATCCGTATTACTATCACGAACATATTTTTCGAATTCTTCAAATGATAGATCACCTAAGAAAATAATCTTTTTTAAACATTTTCGTGTATTAGTAAAAAATCGCCTGAAGTAAAATTTACCATTCAGATAGGCCAATGTTTCTGATGCACCGGGTTTATCATCGCCAGTTTGTAAATTACGGAAATGTGTAAGAAATTTTGTTGATGATGTTGATGTCGAAGGGAACATTTTAACAGCTAACAAATCTGTAAAATGATCCGATACTTCAAAATTCGAAATTGTCCTTGCAAAAACATAAAATGACTTCAGGACAAAGAGAGTTAATACTCTTCGTTGAAGATGATTATTAACCTCTGCTCTCTCTTATTACTGTCAAAATTGGAGCTAATTTTTCCCTACTAAAAATATGAGATAATTTAAATCTTTAACTAAATATTGCTTAAGTTAACTTAGCAAGCGAACACATAGACTAAGAGACAAACACAACTGGATCAGCTAAAAAAAGAGTTAATGACAGAGATTGTTTACTCTATTTGTCTGTTCTACGGTGATTCCTTTAAGTTCCAAGGAACCAAGATCAATGCAGCTTGACGTAGATAGTCTCTCCTGCGGGCTTCTATTGGGAGCTAAAAGAAAACAACGAATCAAAAAGAATTAAAATCTTCGAAGTTAAAGCGTAATAACTATTCACTTATTGGTTAGTAAAAGGATCTAATGGTAAACTTTAGTTATAGTTATAGCTGGGTCAAGATAAGCTTTCATTAAAATTTCTGTCATTAAGTGCCAGTATGAACTTAAATCACATTGATACTGGCGCTTAGTGAACGAAATTTTAATGTAAACTTATCTTGACCTTATACCTAATGGAAATGCATTACTAAGAAGAAAAAAGACATTTTTCAATGGGTCAGATGTGACCATTCTTCTCTCTCAAAAATATGAGTCACAGCGCTTATCGTTTTTTTTCTAAAACTCTGTTGCATTTATATTCAACGTCTCGCTTGCAGAGTAAATATAAAATCTGTATTGTGTGAGCGCGATTAGTTGTTAAGTTAGTTTAAGTGCTCGATTTGTCCACTTGCTAGTTCTCTTAGTTACTTAAAGAAGTTTAAACAACTCGGTCCAACTCCTGTTCTACTTATGAGCCGATGTGATAGCTGTTGATTCATTTACATTTACATTATTTATATGCAAGAAAGAAACCCAACTCCGGTATGAGGATAATTCATAATCATTTGGTATGTGATCAAATGCAAAAGATGTGTTTATTTCACGAACAAAAAAAATCTGATTTCATTTCTTGTTCTCATATTTTGGGATGAGCTACGATTAATTATCGAAAGGTCCACCATTAAAGTGCCTCTCTGATGTGGAGTAGTTTTTGTTAAAATCCAATTTAAATGAATTCATCTTACTAAAAGGTGCACGAAATAGACACATGTTTTTCATCTAATCACCTATCAATCTAATTGAGCATGTGAAGAATGACATTTCAGAACTCCCTTCGCTAGCCAAGGATTGTAATAAGGCGAAATGTGCCCTGTGAACAAAGCCCAACGGTCTATTTTGATACTTTCTCAATGTTTTAGATTTTTTGTCTTCAGCTTTTTCTTCAAAAATGGAAGGCTGTCCAAGATTGCCAATGTTAAGTTTCGATTTAAAATCATGTGTGGAATCGATTAATTTATGCGAAAAAATTCCTAGTGTAAATAATTACTTTTCTCTGATTAAAAGTAATTTAAATATCTGATTTATATTCATTTTTGTAGTTTATTTCTTCGAATTATCAAGAAAGTGGTGATAAATATTCGAGTGAATGTGAACAAATTAACCGTCTTCGTCAGGTAAATACAACCTAGAAAACTTTCACTTGTAATGAAATGAAAGTGTTTTTTGTTTTATAGAATGTTGTCAATGCGTCGGCTGATCAAGTTGGTGTGCAAATTTTGAAAAAGTATTATTGTCAATTACGATTACTACGTAACCGATTTCCAATGTTACCTGAAACCGAATGTGCTGTTCGATTTACATGGTATTATCTTTAGTATAAAAAATTTGTGTCTAGGTCACATTGCCGATATGTTCTCTAGGGAGGATGCTTATCAAAAAGACGACAGTTCGTTTAATGATATTCGATTTGAAGAATCTGCTATTTTATATAATATTGGTGCAATATATACTCATTTGGCGGCACGAGAATCAAGAAAAACTCATGATGTAAAGTTTGATCTTTCATTTCTTAGAATACGAGTTGCCACAATCTATTCTTCATCTTTCAGAGTATCAAAAATTCCTGTACATATTATCGTTGTGCTGCATGGGCATATCAGACCGTTCGTGATCAATATACAGCATATACATCAGATTTAAATCCTGATTTATTAACATATCAATTCTATGTTTTAATGGTAATTGTAGACGATCAAGACAGTTTAAATTTAATTTAATGTTATATTTATTAAAGGCACAAGCACATGAAACAGTTTTAGAAAAATCATTACTCGATGAGCGACCAGCATCAGTCAATGCACATGTTGCCATGCAAATATCAGAATATTATCAAATGGCCTTAGTTAATTTAACAAAACCGGGCATCAATTCTCTTGTATCAAAAAAATTTAAAGTATGAAAAAAGTACACTAAAATATGCAAAGCATGCTCTTGTTTGGATAATGGGAAATGAGTGTAGTGTTTTCGATAGTAGTTTGGGTGGAGGGTGGCGAGCGTAACTAAAGTTTTTTTTTATTGAGTATTTTTTGACTATAATAATCATTCTAGAGCAATGTTTGTCACAAAATAACAGTTCATGTCTAAATTATATTGAAATAAATAGATTTATGATAAAATCAAGAAAAATCTATTTTGTGAGAAATTTTTTGTATTTTATTTACTTTTAGGAATGGCGTACATCAGTGACATACAAGTTGTCATATTATCTTGCAATGACATATTTTTACTGCGGTATCACTGCAGAAGACAATAAAAAACGTGGAGAAGCGGTCTGTTATTATGAGGCTGCTGTGGAACGCCTGAAAGAAGCATGGAAAAATGCTGCAAAGGTATTAGTGAGATTCTCGTAATATTAAGAAACAGCATATTCTAGTGACAGGACCTTTATACATTTATCAAAATTTTGTTTTAATTAAGATTTCGAATGATAAAGTTCAACCATTTCAAGAAAGTTGTACGTTCACAACAGATGTTCTTGTTGGAAAGTAAGTTCAGTATTTTTCTCTGGTAGTTTAAAAATCCTTATGATTTATTTTCATTTAGATATAAATCGGCTAAACGAGATAACGATTCTGTTTTCTTTGAAAAAGTTCCAACATTATCTAGCTTAACTGCTGTGCAAGGTAGATTAACTTATAGATTGCATAGAAGAACTCATCATTTTCACGGGTTTATTGATCTTTTTTCAGGTGCAATTGTTGCTAAGCCACAATCATTTGATTTTCAAGATCCAGATGTGTGTGGTCCAGATATTTTTCAACGTCTAGTTCCAATGGACACTCATTTTGCTGCATCCGAATATAGTGAAGAAAAAGCGAAATTATTACGTGAAGTTGTAGAATTAGTTGAAAATAAAAATCGAGAATTAGAGTAAATATTATAAGCTGAGTACACATATACAAACAAAGATGATTTTCTTTGTTTTGGTTTAGAACATTCTTACTTTGTTTACAAATGGATCGAGTACCACTGGATCAGGAATATTTACGTTTACCTCGTGATTTACTCGATTGTTGTGCTGCCGTTGGTAGTCGACCAAGTATGCCAAAAGATTTGGCATTATTAATGCAACGTAAGTATTCATTTATCATTGTCTAACGTAAGTCTCATTTATAGTTGTCTTTTATGTTTAGAATTAAATAGTTTACATCATGACCTAGAAGAACAGTCGACAGATTTTGAACAGAATTTACAAAATTTTGAAGAGAATGGAAATGATGTACATTTCTTTTTGAATTTATTAGATAAATGTTCTATGGAATATTACATTTTTAGCTAGTGAAACAAAACAAAGAATTAAAAAATTTACAACTAAATGTGAAAACAACAATCGACTCATTGGCACGTGCTAATGAAAATAATGCCGAATTACATAAACGAATGGTTACTTTAAGCGAACATTTGAAATTATTAGGTTCACCACTCGATCAATTGATGAAGACACTGCCAACGATTGCTGAACTTGATGGTAAAAGAGATATAAAAATCAGTAATTCTATAATGAATTTTATCCGCTCTGTATATTTTAGATGAGAATAATAAACCAAAAATTAGTCGTTTGAAAACATTAGTAGAAAAAGTTGATGTTATGCGTAAACAGCGTGAACAGCTGATGAATGATTTTCGGAAAAGAATCCAGGACGATGATATTACAACATTAGTTATTATGCATCGACAAGATAGTCACAAGGTAAATATACTTGACACTACTTTTTTTTAAATTGATTTCAATCATTATATTCAAGAATTTGTTTATGGAACAATTGAAAAAACATGAAGAACTCGTTAATATAATCAAACAAAATTGTACAGCTCAAGCAAACATTTTACAGATGTTAACCGAAGCAAATGCAGACTTTGCAGAAGTTCGATCAAAAATTGCAGCTAAAAGCGAAACGTATGTTTTATTTTATTTTGTGTGTTTCTTTATATTAGTATCAGATAGTAATAATCACATAGTTTTGTGTTGTAGCCGAACAAAGCTAATCAATGACTATATCCATTCATTTAAATCATTTCCAGAAGTAACAACAAAAGCAAATGAAGGCATTGAATTTTATAAGAAATTAGCTGGTAATTTAGAGAAACTGAATGAACGTTTTTCAGCCCTACAACAGATAATGCAAAAACAACAATCACCGATAACACCATCGCGTATACAATTGCCTCGAACATCTGTGCCAGCACGGACAAATCAAGAAATAATCGACGGAGAATTTCGGAGTATATCCCCATTAACACCAGTATCACCGTCAATATCAACATTGCCCGATCGTCCACGTCTCAAAGATTATTTAGCAGTGATGAAACCAGAAACTTGGGGAAAATCTAATACTGGTCGAAGAAAACAGTTGCCAGCATCTGATCGTACTTATGCTCTTCAAGATGCTTCCATACCTTCGACGAATTATTACGAGACTCAACAACCACAACTCCAGCAACATCCATCATTAGACTATCCGTTTACTCCACAAAACCAGCCCGAGCGATCACAGGGCATTACATCCACGGCACGTTCTCAATCAAACACAGTACAACAACAACCTCAATGGCAACATCAGCTGCCATCGCCGAATACCACTAAAACATTCCATTTAAATTCGACGTCGCATCAGCCAAATGTGAATCAATATGAACAATCACAGTCTTCGTTCATTCCACAAACGAATATGAGCCAGTCACAATTTCAACAACCACAACAAAACTTCATTCAGCAACCACCTCATGCAAATAATAATCCGATACATCTGCAGCCTCAATTTAATCAATACGCAGATCAACAACCAGCATCCTTTATTCACCAACAACCACACATAAAACAAGAATCACTTTACAGTCAGTATCCACCATCAGCACAGCAACAACAACACTTTACTCCATCGTCGACGGTTCAGTACCAGCCAGTGAGTCCTATTGTACCGACTCATCATCCTCAGCAAGTCATAGCACCAACGCATCATTCTCAACAAGCCATAGCACCGACGCATCATCCTCAACAAGTCATAGCACCGATGTTTCAACAACCTTTCAGTTCAATTAATAATCCACCAACTAGTCAGTATACAATGCCTATTTCGATGCCGCCTGAATCTTCACATCAGCAACAATACCAACCTGTCTCTAATCCAACTTCACAGCCCAAATTCGATCCGTATCGACCACAACCTGTTGGCTCTTATGAAATACCGAAATCACAAACTTATCAACCACAATCACATGTTTCTTCAACAGTGCAATATCCGATGCAATCACAACAGCCAGAACAAAATGTTAATCGAATACCAGGAATAAAACCAGAAGATGTTTATCGGCCAAGCGTTTTTCCTCCGAGTAGTTCAGGGATGCTACCATCGTCATCAGTAAATAATAATTCCTCATTTCCGAATAATACTAATCAATTTGTGCAATACCCACAACAATATTATTCAACGCAGCCGCAATCACAACCTCCTTCTGGTTTTTACACTTATAATAACAATAATGACACTAATTTTAATGCCGTTTTACCTTCTTCGTCTACTAATGTAGTGCCTCATATGTCTAATTTATCAATAAATTCTAATCAGTATTCGAATGTTTCTAAAACAAACAAAAATGAACTATCGGATACTCAGTTTAAAATTGCTGATGATCTTTTATCGTTGGATATGAATGAACAGATATCTTCTCCTGTTCTACCATCATCAACGGCAACCATTGCGGAAACATCTCAAATACCTAATGATGTTGACACATCGTATATAAAACAAATACAAATTAATGGGAAACCAACAGCATGCATCCAGCCGTGGTCAACAGAATCAACAATCGAGCATCCATTAATTGTTTCAGAATCTTCACCTCAAAATGAAAAAGTATCATCATCAATAACTACTCAACAAGATCCATATGATGATAAAGATAAACTGGATCAATTGGTAACAGATGTATGTCGATTTGAAAAACAAGTTGATCAATTAACAAAAAAGACGTTAAATGGAACAATACCACTTGAAATTGAATGGAAGGTAATTTAATGTTTTTCATTATTGTAATGATAACTTGTATGTATATGTGTGTATGTTTTTCTAGGAACTAGCTGATTTTCAAGAAAAAGATGTGTCTTGCTTTACGTCTGCTACTGGTAAATGTTATCCGAACAAAAATCGTTATCAAGATGTATTACCATGTATGGTATATCAATAAATCGACTTTTTCTAGTTTTTATTTTTCTTTATTTAACAGATGATAACAATCGTATAGAGTTGAAATCGAAGACGAATAACAAACATTCGAACGATTATATCAATGCAAGTATGATTGGGGTAAGTTATACAATTCTTCCATGAATATATTTATATTTCATTTCCTTTTAATTGCTAGCGCATTCGCGACAATGGCCCATGTTTTATTAGTGCACAATATCCACTATCAAATTCAATCAGTGATTTTTGGACAATGATTTGTGAACAACAAATAGCTATTGTCGTTGTATTACTACGCCTTGAAGAAATTGATAAGGTTTGTCGAATTTTCTAAAAATAAATGCAGATATTTAATTAGATTATATTTCTTATTTAGAATGTATGTCCTCAGAAAGTGGGAGAAGAAATAAAACTAAAGTTTATAACAATTAGTTTGCTTAGTACAAAGAATACACAATATTCACAACATAAAATTATTCGTATACAAAATTCACAGGTACCATCTAATCTAAAATGTGTACATCTAAACGATATTGACGACTAGTATTTTAGACAAATCAGTCACGAACTGTTATTTGGCTTGAACATGTTGACTGGCCTATTAAGTAACATTACTCTCATATGTGTGTATACTTGATTTAATCTTTATATTTTTCTTATAATAGAGAAATGCCTGATAATCCATCAGAATTCTTACGTTTCATTAAAGAAGTACAATATTTTTTATTACAGACACGTAATACAAGATCGACAATATTAGTGACATGTTTGTAAGTATTTTTTAAATATTGTTTTTATCGTTTTGATTTAAAGTTTTGTTTCTTTAGAAATAGTGTATCACGAACGGGAGCGTTTTTAGTTTTGTTTACATGTATACAAGATATTGATGAGGGTAGATCATTTCCTGATATTACAAAAATAGTGCGTTTATTACGATCAAAAAGACGATTTATGATTCAAGAAATTATCCATTTAAAGTTTTGTTATGAAGCATTTTGCTGTTATGTAGAAGATAAACTTGTTAAACGTGAGTGGAAAAAAAAATTTTCTTCGTCCTTTGGAATGATAAAAATATTGAAAAATGTTTGATTACTTTACTTAGTTTTTGTTATAGGTGGTGTATTAACAAACTCTTCAACCACTCATATGTTGAACAAAGAAACGAAAACACAACATTATTCGCCAACTAATTTCATTCTCGGACAGACGCCTATTAGTGAAATGCAAGCATTACTTGAAAAAGCAAGACAAAAATCGACGATAATAACTACTACAACCGTAACATCACCAGGAGAACAAGACAATGGCAAAAGTAAATTTAAAATATCTTTTTTTGTTAACAAAAATACAGCATCAATTGATAAATTTGAGCTTTTAGTATTGAACAAAACACACAATGCTTTTCTTCTATTAAATGATGTACACATGTGTCTTTTTTTTTAGATAGCGATAAATCTGGTCAAATATCAGAGGTAAACTACGATATTGGTCCAGTTCGAGACGAGACTAGTATTGATCATATTAGTAGTAATATAACAAATGATACCGTATCCGAAGAAAATCATTCACTAAACGAAACATCGTCAACACAAGATCGAACTACCCGTTTACTAACATCGATAGAAGAAAATTTTAATTTACGACCGGAAGAAAGTTGCATTCGTCAGCATATTACAAAAGATGATTTTCGTCGACAGTCATCATCGTTGAATAAAAAAGATTTGGCTGATCCTTTCAATCAGTTAGATTCATTGTGGACATTTAAAAAAAAAATTTAAACTTATTTCATAATTTTGTATATGAACAAATGGATAAGATCATTGTCAGATTTTTGTTCTTTAATTTATTTTTCGCAATCGATTTGTAAAGTATTTGCATGATTCGAATCCCAAAATCTTTTATCTTGTTTTCTTGACATAATTTATTTTTCTACTTTGATGAAAAAATTTACATTCTACAATTAAATGTTAACAGAGTGATTGTTAATCGTAAACAGACAAGTTGTCATTGCGATTGCCACATATTTTATTTCAAAGACACTCTTCATCAAGTAGACCATGTCAGAACAGTAATTTAGTACAAGATGATTGAATTTTACTCTTAAATCTCTTTTTTGTCGAATTTTCTTGTCAATCATTCTTCTATAATTACTTTTAGAGAAAAAACTTTTTTATTTTGATAACAGTAAATATTATATCTGTTTAATCAATTATATCGCATTGAGTTCATTACGTAATGTTTGATCAACTTCAACAGTTATCTTGGACTGAACATGTACGGAATGATTATTATCTTCAGTATCATCCATCCATTTATAATACGTTCCTTTTATTGTATCGTTCTCTCGGAAAGGAAACTTAAGTTCTAATAAACAAATGACTCCTCCGCAGACTCAGTTTCAGTATGTCATACAGTACGTTATATATTAATTGAACAGGTTTTATTAGTTTTACATTAACGAACGTATGATGTATGAGCACGTTTGTTACTATGGATTTCTAATAGTTTGACCGTTAGAATGGGTCTGGGCTTTTTAGATGATAAAGCTACTGACAATTTAGTTTCCTCTGTTAAAACATTCAAATAGACTCTTAAACATTTTATATTTTTTATCCAATATAAGTCTTTCGATTGTATTCTATGTAGATCCAGTATGTTGTGCATATTTAATACATGTGATTGCTGTGGTTGAATAGTATACTATTGCTGAACTTCGAGCTACGGCTGTATTATTGAAACAGCAAGATGAGAACTAGACGTGATTAGTGGTACTTCTTGATCAGCTATTGAGGTATTTTGTTCTATTGTCTAGAGATACGTATAATAAAAGAAGAGACAAACTGGAGAAGGAAGTATGGCGTTAGTACCTGCTTGTCAAAAACAGATATCCTATTACCTACTGTGGGTAACTGTTGTGGTTGCTCCATAATGGACATAAGTGAAGTACCGGTATCATTGCATGATACACGCAATTGTAAGCCGTAAAACAATAAGTCTTCAAAAGATACTCTGCAATTTCTATTCTTGTGTTATTGTTAATCGTATGTCTGGTTCTAATACACAATTTCTTAGCCGCGGCTTGATTTCATGCAAATGAATAAAGATTTCATTTATATTTATGTCTATGCCATGAATGATGAACAACTTGTTTGAGTACCAATTGTTGAGCCCGAGTTGTGTGCTATACGTTTCATGCTGATACACTTGGACTATTTTGTACTGGGTCTGTAAGATTCAGGTCAGCAATCACAGGCGTATCTGTTATTGAAATGGGTTGATTAAGACTCATTCAGCCACATAAAATACAAGAAAAATAATTAACATAACGCAAAATATTTTGAACCATCGCTTATTGGAACCTTTGTTGTTGGTACAGATCTGCGTACAAGCTTTTTCTCTAACTACTTTCAGTATGGGATCTTGAAAACATTGTAATCGTCCGAGGTCATATATTTACAGTACTTTGATGTTGTTATAATAATCGGTATAGAGATGTTTGACTTTTTTTTGTCTTTCTCTTGTTTTGATGGACAAATAAGAATACCAAAACATTAAAATAAAAAAAAGTGAAAAACGCAAAAAAGAACATACATTAGATTAATTTCATTTGCCGAAGCATATATTGAATTATTAATATTATATTTTCGAAATCAAGAAACAAAGACAAACATTAGTGCTTCGTCTTGAATGAAATCGTTATAATGAAAGTCGTTTGATTAATTAAAAAAAGTAAACAAACGGAGAGATGGTATCTGATGTAGTAATTCCAGCTTTCACGCCCTCACTACGCGATTCAGTTGAATTAAGTCACGTACAGCGCCCCGCACCACCTAATTCGGCTACGGCTCAAAGTGTAGTTAACCACTTCCATAATTCGTCAGTTAACTATAGAAAAAAAACGAAGTTAAAACGATCATTAACAACACAACTTATGGATGCGGATACCATCGGATTATCAGAAGCATATTTCACGCGCGATATTCATAACTATTTTCCACAATCAAGAAAAGCTCGTGTGAAAACATCGAATAGTGAAAAGCGACCGGTTAGTATTAAATGGCAAAAAAGATTTTGCACTCTTCTGTTAATATAGCAACACAAATTGTTACAAAGGTGTTAAACAGGTGATCTAAGCAAAGACCCTAGATTAATGTTAATTTATTAACAAGAGAAAAATTGTTTTTAGTTTAGGAATTCTTCTGTACAAAGAGAACAGAAGTGGCATAGGTTTTTTTATTCAAAACAGAATTTCAAAGTTTATGACATGTCTCCGAAGTTTCAATGGCTTTTAGTCTCGAAGATGTTATCCAACAGTACGAGTCTAATCGTGGCTTTACGAGATTAAGTCTCATATTTCTGTTTCCACACGTTCTATTCTCTTTGTAACGGACACTTTTTATATGGGTCGACTAAGTATACGGCTACCTGTTGCAGGGCTCTACTCATACATAAAAATTATTTTTTTCTTTATTCAAAAATATTTTTTAGGAAAAAATGACGTTTTAATGTCTCCCTTCTAGCGTCACCATGCATATATGTCATTAGTACCAGTTGATAACGGCAGAGTCGTTACATCAACATCACAGAAATCGATTATAAATTCAAATCGATTACTGAAGAATAAATCTCCTCCATTATCGTCTTACTCGATAATACTCACAACAGCAACAGAAACAAAATCGCTCAGTCTTCCTCAATTACGTCAAACTACAAGCGTAAGTATTAAACGAGAACATTCATTTGGTACACAAAATGCAGATGATAGACATTTAATTCATAGTGCAGGTATACACGATACAGCTCTTGATTCTAATCAATATTATGGCAGTTATACAATACCAAGAGTAAATTCATGGGTACAACGATGGAAAACCAATCTTGAAATGCATACATTAAGTAATTTGATGCGTGATGATCCAAAACAAGGCACAAAAAAACGCTCTACTATAGGCAAATATGAGTACGATTTTCAGAGTGATTCACTTTTATCATCAACAGCGTCATTTAGTCAATATAAGACGAAGCGAAGTTGACAATTAGAAATAATTCAAAAGAAATTAGGAAGAGAGAATTTATTTTTAAACTTATTTCTAATCAACATCTTGTTTTTCCCAAATGCACCATGCATATGATTTTGCTGTGCAAAAAATAATAAATCTTAGAAGCCGCTATAATATGTACCTTTATTCTAAAACTATATACATACTAATACTAAGCAATGATAGCGTTCACCTATATATCACAAAGGATCTGCGCCATACCTCCAAAAATCTGTCTACCTGAAACTTATTTCAGTACTGAGCGAATGTTGCCGTACTCGAAGTTAATGAAGATATTTAAAGAGATTCTCAGATAAAGAAAAAAACTTTTTTATTCTAAGATAAAATCTCAAAAAAATATCAGCTTTTCATTTATGATCCCTCTCGAAACTGTGGGAAACATTAAAAGATCAAAATAGAACCTATACTGTAAAAAAACAGTTCTCTACTTTTTGGCTGCCAAGTTGTTTTACAAGAGAATTTTCATTATTCTCAGTTGTTACTGAACTTTAGGAAGATATCCTTCTATTTTTCGGAGCATTAAACTTACTTACTGCTTATTATGCATCTAGAGGGAAATTATTCTTATTCGTAGGACTGCTTTTTTTGCTTGACAGTAATTTTAGTAAAAATCTGTACTAGTGTCTAGAAAGGTCATAAATTGCTAAAATTTAGAAAGATTTTGTCTCATTTAGCGAAAAATACTGGATCGTTCACTAGAGAAATATCTTGCTAGATTTCAGATGAATTTTGCGTTCGGTGTGACAGATTTCTTGCTAAGATGGTGTCATACATCTCATCTATTTTGGCATCATTACCTATTAACATTACACGATGCGTTTCTTTTGTCCATACTATTTTGGAATTCTTTCAAATCTATATCATATTCTCACGTGAAAATATGTACGCTTGCGTTGATATTAATGAATCAAAATAACGAAGAGCACCTAAAATGTGATGCCTTTCTGAAGGAAAAGTGAAGATTATCTGCTGTTGAAATTTAACGTTTCTGCGAAAATATTAGCACGGTCACATTACTTATTTAACTGTGATTAAAAAAGGATGTGGTCACACTACAAAATCGTTAATCATGATTAATTTTAATCGTGATTAAAGCTGTAGTATGACCCTAGTATCTGATTCATTATTTTCACTTCCAAAATCTTAGACGAGTATATATATGCGTTTATATAAAGCATAGGTTGCGGACACACTGCGAATTAATCGCGATTAACTAATCACGATTAGCTTAATCGGCAGCTTGTTTGAAAGAGAAAAATCAATCGATAGGGATAAATTGCAATAGAAAGCTTAAGTTTTAAGCCAAAAATAGAGTTGAAAAATGATTTTATTGATTGGATTCAGTAGATAAGCTCAGCATTGTCTCTCCGCACTTATTTGCTTTTTTCAAATAGTGGAGATTCCCTGTATCCTTTTGACTGTAACTTGTCATTAAAATTTCAACTGTATAATGATCACTTGATAGTTGTAAAATGAGTGAACAACAGCCTTTTGATGAAATGAGTGAAAAACACTTGTTGATGTGATCTATTTAGAGGTACAAAACAACTTATGCAGAACTTTTTAAAATGAGATGCATTTAAAACGAGCAGATGGACCACACGGCATTGCCTCGGCACTTCTCTTATGAGAAGGAAAAGATGAATTTAGAAAGATATTCAAAATATTAGAAGTATACTGTGATGTTAATAAGACAGAAATTGACAAAACAAAATGATGATTGCAAACAAAACTTCGGCACTGGTGCGAGATTTTTACATTCTTTCTGGCATCGATGCGCATCGATGCCCAGAAAAAAATTATTCGGCACCGGTGTGCATCCGTACACCACCAGTGCCGTTAAAATATTTTTTTGTAGGGTAATTCTTCTTTACTCATAGAAATTATGCTAATGATGTGTTGAACATCAGAAAAATTTTGATTGTTATTTCTAAAACAGCTTCAATCTTAGACTTCGCTAAGTTCTCTCATGTATCTCTCAATGGTTCGACATATAACTAGCATTTGGTCTCAAACTAAAAGTGAGAACGGTTGCTGTTTTATGGTTCGTTTGCGAATATTACCGATAAGGTAACGTTTGTCGTATATGAAGAAAACATTCATACTTGGACTTTCAGAGAATGTATATCAGTAGATATTTGCGCCAGGATCCGTTCGTTGTTAGAGCTAGTCTAATAATCTGTGAATGAGGCGGAATGGCTGAGCCTCAATTCTCTGTGTGTTGAACAGAACCGAACTGAAAGTCACTAACAGCAAAGCGATCTTACACCGAGGATATTCACAATTCTTATAAAAACATCAACCTTTGATTCCTTTCTCACTTCCTTCTATGCATTTTTATTTTGAGATCTTTGCACAATTTTTCCTGAAAGAATCCTGAAAGTCACGCAAAAAAACTTACTGAGTTTTTTTGCGTGACTTTCAGCATTTTGGGGATATCTCGAGAAGGAAAGCATGTTTTTTGAAAAGAAAAACGAACCTGAGATAGGGCCTGAAGTATCTGTGGTAAAATTTTGAGCTCGATCGGACCATTTTTTCGAGGGGTCGTAATGTGACTACATGAAAACCAGAGTTTTCTAGAAAACCCATAGAAGAATATGTCACAAAATTCTGTGTAAAAACATATCGATTTTCTTTTTCGATGTTCTATCTCTGTTATAAATTTCACCCCGATCCGACATCGGCGTTTCTGGTTTCCAAGAGGATCAAAAAAGAGGGGGGGTACCCTTAAATTTCGTTTACAGGTGTATCATACACGTGGGATAGACGTGTAAAGGAAATCTACATAAGTCAGAATTTATGCTATACACGTTTATAAGATTTAAAATGGTTGTGGGTCACAAGGATGTGGTCACACTACAAAATCGTTAATCATGATTAATTTTAATCGTGATTAAGGCTGTAGTGTGACCCTAGTGAAAGACTAACACTAACTAACCCCCAGTGGAAAAACGCGCCCAATCTTGATATGGATAGAACATGTATTAGACTAATAATGCAAGATTTCAATTCGCTGTATGTCAGCAGAGAGAAGATCATTTGATATAAATTGCGAACGCGATGCGATCAGCCGGGAACGCTATATAATCTGATTTAAATCTCGAACATGACGCGATTTGTTTTGAAGCACGAGCGCAACTTAATCTTAACCGAGAACACGATGAGACTTGAAGCGCGAGCGCAACGCGAAAAATTCGCGGCAGGAATAAAGCGCGGATGTGACTAGGGCGTCAAGTCAAAAGTGACTTGACTTGGTAAATTATTTTATGATTTATGACTCGACTTGACTTGGAGCCTTTTGAAAAGACTTGACTTGTGACTTGGGCTGAAAAATGAATCGGAGTCCACTAAAATTTGAACATTTTTCTACGAAAAAAATATTAAATTATGACTTGTGATTTGATTTGGAAAAATCCGAGACTTGACTTGAGAGAAAATTTTATGACCTATGACTTTTGATTTGCCCAGCTCTGGTTCTCCCTCTACTTATTGGACTTTGACTAAACAAATGAGATATTTTTTCTATGTGTAGTGAACACTAATTCAGAGAGAAATATTGCTTGTTTTATGTAAAGTGATAAACTAGTTATTTCTCTTGAACACAATCGACAAAAATATACAAGTTGCTTTGTATCTCTAAATAGATCGCAGTTGCTATAACAGTTAAAAATGTTCTCGTACTCAATATTTTTTGTACTTGTGCAAATTTGATCCAATATAAAAAGTCAATCAGTAGTTTTTTGTATAAAGCGATGCTTATCCTTTTCTATATTCTTTCAAAAAGATTATGGTTCATTTTCTGGGTATTAACTACTAATTTAAAACTAATATAAAATGTATCACGAAATATTCTTATTAATTTGCATACATTTAAACATGAACAGGTTCTCTGGATTACTCACTCACTCTCTCTCAATACACTATGGTTTAACTCAGAAGACAAAAGATGACTCTCCCAGTTGAATCCATCTTTCTCATGTGGTTTTCTTGTATCAGCACAGTTTAGTAGTTTTAGAAGTTGTCGAGAACATTCAAAGGGAGATAGATGCAGTCGTGCAATAAAATTTGTCGCAGCATGTCAATTACTGAGGCATATTGTTTTATCAAAGAGTTAGTACTAAGGTTGATTAACAATCTTTGTTTGACGACAACATGCCAACAGCACATTTCATCTGCCAAATAATGTACTTCACTAGATCTTTTTCTATAGCCAGAGAAGTTTAAAGTCTTGTTAATAGCGAACGAGTCTTGACTCTAATGTAACACCTGATTCCTCTCTGAAAAGGCCAAAAATTACCCTATTGAATTAGTATATGATGCATGGCAAAAAAAACTATGAAAAGCCTAACGTTTCTTGTCCACATATTTTTAATACCGCTTTCCTATACGATTTTTTCTACCGATATTCTTCACGCTTTTATCAGTTCACGGTTTTTGCATCTACGCTTTTTTTTAATGTTATTGGTTCATGCTTTTTTTGTGGACGGATTTTGGGTAGATTTGCTTTTTTTCACATAAAAGTTGTTGTGACCGAAAGAATCCTATACACTCTAATTTATCGGATTAGACTAATTAGCTCGCAAAACCTTTTCCATTCTACCAGATAATCGATACGGTCGTCATGAATATGTCCTGAACAGGATTGCCAACTCTTTTGATTTTGGAGGTTTTTTCTGCTCGCTTTCTGATTTTTAACTTTTTTAATTAGTGCTGGAGAAGATAATTTCTGGGGAAAAGGCTAACGTAATATCTTCATGTATGTCTACACTACTTGAGTTATTGGTTTAATTGGATGTGTTCATAACACTATTCCCACGAATGAGAGGGTTGTTGGTAATGACATTGCAAACGACCAGTTTGGAACACAAACAACACGTTTTAGATTAGCTCGTTTCTTAAATGTGATAGAATTATCAACTGACGTTATGCGCGCTAAAGCTCTCATAGGTCCAATTGAAAACAAAGAAAATAAAAATAAAGTGAAAAAACAAACGCGTTTTTAAAAGTAAAGATTGGTTGAAAGATTCAAAATATTCAGAATTTTTGCTAGCCTTAATTTTTTTTGCTTTAGCTTTTTGATTAACTAATCATGATGAAACTAAAGCAAGATATTCAGCTTGTAACACGCCGACATTTCCGTTCGTGCTGGAGGAAAAAGTGATTTAGATAAACATGTTAAAACTGTGAATAGCGCGACTATTACTTGTGAACAATTTTACGATTCTATTTTGTCGAATACAGAACAGTACGATCTCAACAGAAATATAAACATAAACCAAAAAAACTGAGTATTAAGTGAAATCGTTTGTTTCATTGATTTGTTTTTTCTGTTCAGCTGAATTTGTAACATATATGTATGAACTGTTAAAAAATAGAACAGTTTTCTTCTCCAAATACAGGTGAAATTGAATTTCTTCTATAAACCATACGGGACAAAGAAAGAAAAAAAAGAGGCAAATAAGAATCAGTTTAAAAAAAATTAAGATGTAATCATCTCTCCTGTGTTTTGGGCAAAAAAATACGTCTTCTGATTTTTGACACTTTGCTTTTCTGATTTCTTAGCTTTTGCATTGGCAGCTCTGGTCGATGCTGATTATTAATATCAGTCCTCAGGACGGCTACTTTGTCAAGTTTTAATGACTTGTTCACCAAAGGAGGTAAGAAACTTCTAAACTTTTGTATTGATACCGATGCTATTTATAGGGACAAAAAAAAGAAGAGTTGAATGACTTCTATACTCACGGATTTTTCTCTCGTATCTTCTTCTATACATATCAGTTTCTACATTTTTTCTTACGTTTATTCCATTCACAGTTTTTTCTGCCACGAGTTTTATTTTATGATTTCCACTTCTACGGATATGCACTACACAATTGTGACATTTTGAAATATTAAAATGTATGTAGGCTGTTAATAAATTTCGACTGAAATCAATTTTTGTAATAATCCCTAAAAAGTAGTCATATTTTATTTGTATGAATTGTTTTCTTGTCGTTATTTTCAAACACAAGGATATTTTCATAAACATTGACAATCGTAATAATTAAATTTAAAAATTTCGACGTTAATTTTTTTTTCGTTCTTGTAAAAAACCAGTCAGTTAATATTTTAAATCCCTATTGGGTTCGTTTTCTTCTTTTACTAATGACAAACTATGCCATATATCGAATTCTATTTTAGATAATCAGACATTCTTTTTCTTTATTGATGAACAATTTCTTTTTAACACAGTATTTCTTGTATTCATGTCATTAGCATACAAAGTTCAATCTGTCATGTTCCAATTCACTTTAGCTGTGAGTGAATAAGAGAAGAATAGAAAAAAAAGTGCATTGTTTTTCCATTATTATTCTCCTCCTACGGGAATAGACATACATGGATTACATATAGTCATTTTCTATTTCAATGTTTTATTTAATCGGGTTTGATGATGATGACCATAGTTGGTGAGATTATATAATTATTATTTTCAATATGGAATGTGTGGAAATCTCTTTCGAAAAGAATAATAGAAATACACTATTTTCATTTGTCAAGAAAAGAAAAAAAGAAAAAGAAAACATTCTAAAAAATAAATTGAACGGAAATCTCAACAAATAAAACAATTTATTGGCAGATGTTGCGCTATATTCATCATTCTTTCTCAGAACATCAAATTAAAACGTTGTGCATGGCTTTTTATTGTCCCGCTATTTTTATCCTTCATAGTATTGCATAAGAAATATATCATCATTATTTAACCAATTAACGTTCATATATGATTTCATTCGATTCTTTGACGTTTTATGTGTTGTTATTGATAGGAAAAAAATTTGACACTTGTGTTTGTTTGTAGAGACTCGAGACACTATAGATATTTTTTACAATGATCTATGCAACTTTTCTTATATTGAATTAATATCAAAACGTACACTGATATACTCTTTCTGTGTTGATTATGATTTTACCTTTTTATTGTATTCATCTACATATACCAGTCTAAAAAAATAAACAGCGTCTAAAATGTTTGGTTATTATTTTTGAAAATTTCGAATAACATCATATTTTTCCATATACACTGCTATGTAAACAGACAAACAAACTATTTATTTCGTAGGAACTTGACTTTCGTCAAGGAAATAATAATTAAACAGCGCTGTGCTGCTAATTTTTTAGACTGATATAGGTTGATGAATACAATAAAAAGATAAAATCATAATCAACACAGAAAAAGTATGTGAGTTTACTTTTTGATCTTAATTGAACATAAAAAAAGTTGCATAGATCATTGTATAGGATATTTATAATGTCTTCAGTCTCTACATGACTAAAATGAAAAAATAAAAAAACAAATAAGTAAATATAAAACTATTTATTTCGTAAGAACCTGACTTTTCTTATAAAAATTAAACGTAGATAATTTTGAACACGCAGAGTGTAGGAGTATAATCGTTTTCTATTTTTATAAAAAATAATTTTCTCTCACTTCTACTACTATATCTAAATCGTATAATTTTTGAAATTTAAGATATAACGCATTTAGTACGTAGTATTCTATTCTTTTTTTTCTCTTTCTCTACTATTATTTTTTTCTTCGATTTTAATTAGTAAACCACCCACCTCGTCTTACATCAACAAAACAGTGAACGTCTATAAATGTTTAATGAACGGTATCGAATTGTTGATATCCAATTTGGTTCGATACCAGTTTAGGAAAAAAACATGACAGTAAGTGTAAGTTTATTTACTTATTTTATCAACTTTTATAGAGCTTGGTCAAACTCTGATAACAGTCCAATTTAGATATAATTTACAGTAAACGTTGACAAGATAAAGATTTGATCCTCACATAAGATAGCTAACTAAAAAATTTATTAATTTTAGACATGGTTGTGTTGTTTTATCATTTTAATATATGGAACGGTGATCATAGTAAGTATAGAAGATTAGAACATATCAGCATAGACATTTCTGATCATTTATTTATTATTCTATAGGCAATACCATCAAATTATTTCATTTCTAAACGTAATATATCGTCTCATCTTAAAGTTGACTGTATACCTGTTTATTACGATACATTGAAACGGATTATTGAGACAAATGAAGATAGCGATGATGTATTATATGGAAAATTGTTAATGAATAATGATTATTCCAAAACACAAGTTTATGTCATATGCTCAAAATATCAATTTGATTATAATGCTAATGATGATGACTTAGAAGAAAACAACTATTCAGATGAAAGAGAGCGATCTATAACTCGTCGATCACCACGCAATGCTAATATTTTATATCGATATTGTCGATTATCTGGTCACATGAAACAATTTTGTTTAAATTATTCAATACGAATGTTATTTGCTACAGGTCATTAGAATTCTTTTTCCTTGAAATTTTTGTCATCATCTATCTATACTTTAAATATTCCGAAATAAAGCTTGAATCTCTTTTGATAATAATCTAATTGTAATTTTCGAACAAATGTTACAAAAGACTTTGAGGAATATACATTTATCTGTTCACTTGCTTTTGCTACTTACAAATTGATTATATGAGTACACATGTAGTACAGGATATTACTTACATTGTACTGAGAGCTTATTCCGTCTCGAAACGGAATTATAAATTAGTTTTTCATTTATTTTATCTACAAAATATTCGTACTAAAAGCATCGTGACTATATTAACAAAAATCATTTCGAAATTCATTTGAACATAGACATAGACACAGGAAAATGTGAATGACATGTACATGTATTAGAACACATAAAACGGATGAACCGGATATTCACATAATTTTCCATAATAACCAGCATGACAAGTACATATATTCGTTTTTGGTACACACACTCCATAATGACAGGGACAAGAATGATGTTGAAATTCATGTTGATGATAAAAACTACAATCAGATTTCCTTTGACAAACATCTCGATTTTTTATTGTATAACTTATTTGTTCACATGAAACTTTCATATATATGTGCGTGTGATGATGATGGGGACGTTTGACATCGAAACTACCATCAGCTCGAAAAAAATTGGGAGAAAGTAGTGTACAACCTAAAATAACCAAAATCTAAATTAGAGATATAGAAGAGAATCTTATTTAACCAAAATTATAGTTAAAATTTGACTTACGTGACAATTTTTTAGTAAACTCGACACCAATACAATTTTTCATTCTGCTGCATAGATTTTGACATTGTACTTCAGATATGTGAGGAAAAACATGAATGACAGATTGATAATGTCCATGGCGACCCAAACCAAAATATCGAAAATTACACGGTGGTAATGTGTCATGTGATAAGTGATTGGGACGAAAAATTCGAGTATGACAATTACGTTTAGCAAACACAGTCCATGTTTTACTTGGTATCAGATCCCATGGTCTCGTTGATCGTAACAATTTGCATCTATTTTGATACCGTCCACGTGTAGCAAATTGAACACCGACGCAATATCTCACCGACGAACATAATTCTTGACAGGGTAAATAAGATGTACCGATGAATGTATAAGATTTCAATACAAGAGAGTTGGATGATCGAGTTGTTTGCCATGGGAAAGAATCATAAGTACATCGAGCATTAGAAATGTATGCATGATCGATGTTCGAGAACAAAGGTATATGTTCACAACTATCAAATGTTGAGATTGAATCTGAGTTTTGAGAGTGATGATGCCCTAGTGTCTGATAATGACTATCGTGATAGCGATCAAATAAATAACACAAATACTTTTGTTTATCGAACGAAGCTAATTTGCATCTTCGATTTTTGTAACACAACTGTTCGCAACTGTGTTCGTCACGAATATCATGATTAATTCGCAAAGGATCATGACCGATTGTTATTTTTCGATGAGGAAGTTGAATGAGACAGGGCGAAGGTACGGGAGACCATGTAGAACACTTCTCTCCCAATATAATAAAGAGAAGAGGAAATATCAATCGCTTCAATTTATAATTATTGTTTGTATTATTTTTTGTGTCAAAACTTTTGAACATTTTACATCAACACACTGCAACATTGATTTGTTAACAAAACGCATTAAATATTTTAAACGATATCAGAGTGAAGTAATTATATACGTATTGAATTTATCAATGATTTTTATCTCATTAGACATTAGACAACAATATTAATCAGATAAAAAGAGAAGGTTTAAAGAGAATCTTTGTTACCATGGATTCTTTTTAATATCAATGAAAAAGAGTGATATAGTGTGCTAGATAAAAATCTGATTACAGATATACTGGAAGATTACACCAGCAGTTCAGGGGTCAGTTTTATCAAAAAACTTAAGTGTGAAGTCTGACTTTTTACTTAAGTTTGACTTAAGTCATACACTTAAGTCACACTTAAGTTTTTTGATGAAACTGGTTCCAGAACTTTTCGTTCGAGAACACACAGATTCTGGGGCCTGTTTTCCAAAAGAATTTAAGGGGCCCCTCTCAAGAATTCGATTTTTTCTTCAAAAAACCTTCGAAAATGAAGTAACCATACGGTTCAGTATCCCAAAGTGTCATTTTTCAGAGTCCATCCCAGTTTGCCAAAAATTCAATGGTTCTGGAGGTTTTGAAAAAGATTTCTGAAAACCCTAAAAATCACCTTTTCCTAACTTTCATATTTTAATTAAAATTTTTAAGCTCGTCCGTTTTAACAAACATGGAGCTATGTTGAGGAGAATGTTCTGATCAAAATGAGATATCCGTAGATTTGTACGACTTCGTCTTGCAGAGTTATACTAGTTTTGCTAAAGGCGCTGAATTATAATTAATGAAGTAATGACGTCATTAGTTAGAATATGGTTTTGGCGCAGCAAAGTTGTACCTCCTCCTAGACAATTCGTCGTAAAACTCACATTCTTTTTTTATTCTGAAGCTAAGACATTTATCTAAATTTTTATCCGTAGCGATTTTTGAATTTCATTTTCTGCGAAAAGTGAAAAGTACCCTCCGAGTTTAGGATTATTTTCAGAGTTCTGACTTAATGAACGGAAGCGAAATTCAAAAATCGCTTCGGGTCAAACTTTAGATTTAGGTGTCTACTTTCATTTGAGACCACTTGCAGCTTTCTGCAGCTTCCAACAAAAAAGTCTTTACGTTTTTGCTAAGAGCCCCATTTTGCCCTTATCACGTAATAACTCGGCAGCGCTTCAACGTTTCGATCGCGAATTCTTAGCATAAGCTAATAAGACAGTAGGCCATAACCACTGTAAGCGTCATCGAAATCGGATGTAAGATAAAAAAGTATTTTCCTGGAGGGGAGCGGCGCTAAGTTTTACGTAAGTGAAAAATTTCACTTAAGTAAACAGGTAATTATACTTAAGTTTTTTTCAGAAACAGGCCGCACTTTAGTTGTTTTGTGAAACAGTCCCCTGCTTAGAACAATCGCCAAAATAGACTATTCGCAAATCACTCAGTCATGACACGTAGCTAGTTTACACAGAATTTGGCTAAGATAAACATTGACAACAGCGGCTCATCAGTAAAATTTTGCACAAGAAATTATTGTTAGTCTAAGCAAAATACTTTTCAGAAGTAGGCGCGTTTCCATCTCGCAGACTCATGGCGACATCTAATCTTTATAATTTTTTAGCGCCTCTCTCGATGACAATTGGTAGAAATGACCACTTATCAAAATCAGTACCACGTATAAGAAAAAGAAGGTACTTGATGATGTCTCGTAAAGTCCGTGATTTGTTCACCTACTTTTCTCTGAATAACATACACAAGTTCGGTTGATCATGTAGTAAGGTCCGTGAAGTACGGAATCACGAGCTTTTCAACCTAGGAGCTGTCAGTTAGCTCCATGACATGCAATTATGGAGTAAAGTACGTGAAAAATCAAGTAGCTGCCTGCTAACAGCTTCCGCGTTGAAAAGCTCGTGATTCCGTACTTCACGGACCTTATTAAACGATCAAATGAACTTTTTGTATGTTATTCAGAGAAAATGCGGGACTTTTTTTTCAAATTTACATTACATATGCCATGCCAACTGGATCAGTGTATCACAGATTATAAAACATGCATAACCTGAAGCTTTGAAGCGTAAACCAAATCTTAAGGACATTTACCCCATAAGGCATTCGATGACTACAAAGCTTTCCTGTATTCAATAGTTTTAATAATACGAAGGTCAAGGGCGCTTGCTACTATAAGCTAGCATAAAAGACTAAAATCCACTGTAATTTGCGCCGTGGCTATAAAATTTTCATTGTTTCTAACTGTAAATCTGATTATGAACACTTCCATTGTGTTGTTCATTCATGGGGGAAAAACAACACTACACTACACTTTTTTCACCACGGTAGTGGTCTTGCAGTGACCTTGTAGTGGCCCTGTAGTATTCACGGAGATATAATGGATTTGTAGTGGATACGTAGTGAGGTGTATTAGACAATCCCTTGTAGTATAGTGAAAAGTTGTTGTTTTCCCTCTTGTGTTGATTCCATAGTGGAAAAATCCACCACAATTTCTATTAAAAACACTGATCATATGTAGAAAATGGAAAGGAAAGAATAAAAACAATCTAAAAGCGTAAAATACGGTTTTTACTCAAGTTGTTTACAGATACACTTAGGTCGAGCGGAAGGAGATAAAGGTTGGCGAGGAGAAATTTTCTCGCAGACATTGTGTAAAACGTCAAATGTTATGAGTACCCAAAAAACAAAAGCATCTTAAAACAGCAAAATTTTTTCATTATTATGGGTGCGTTCTTCCCAGTTAATCCTGATCCGTCCACCTGGGTCTATGCGGACCCCATCCGAAAACGAATGCTTTGAAGATATAACTTGCTGCTCTGCCAGATAAATAATGAGTGGATGCAATCAGTTCATATTGATAGTACACCCTATTGGCATTCAATGGAATACAAAGTGAAGCGGTAAAATCTAACCGTTGTGTTCCGGCAGTATCCAAAGGAAACCGGTAAAATTTGGGCATATTATAGGTGGTCGGATCAAGATTAATTCTCAAGTCTTACTAGTAAAATAAGTATTTCTCTTTTAGATTTATAATTCATGAAAACAAAATTTCTGTTATGACCAGTACTGTGCAATCATCAGCGAGCAATCAGCTGCCAAAAAGTGATTTCAATTCTCTTTTTATTGAGAAAGCAATTTTATGGGATGATTCATCTGCGTCTGTCTCGAATGAGGGTGAAATAGAGTCTAAAACTAGAAGCGACGCTAAAAGTGAATGTCTTGCACTACTATCAGATAAACAATGGCAATCAGTATGTGCAATTAAGGACCTGATTGATTTGAAATATGGTGCACAAACAACGACGCTAACTGAGATGGAAAATGTAAGCACTTTTTTTCCATTCAAACAGCAAAAAGAACTACTGCGTATGTTTAGGTAGGACGAACAATAGAATCTGAATCGGATAATGTGCCATGGACAAATTCAGATCTGCAGCAGGTAAATGAACACGAATATTTGATTACCATCAATTTCCTTGTTCTGATTTTCCTGTAGTTAGATGAATGGCTAAACAAGTGTTCTTTACCAGAGCATAACAATAAAACAGAAGAAGTTTGGTAAGTAGTGGAAGATTATTTGTTCATACAGAGTGTAGTTCTCCATTTCTTTTTCTTCTAGTGGTGCATTCCAACACTTATGTTCATGGGAGAATCAATGTAAAGCATTATATAATGAACTAAATGATGCCGTGCAGTATTTAGAGACATTGCATGATACATATGCAAAAGTATCTTACAAGACAAATTCTTTATATAAAGCTTGTGAACAATTGCTAGCCGATCAGGTATTGAAATTTATTCTGAAATGATTTTTATTATTTGCCATTGGTCTCTTTAGGCAAAACTTTCGAATATAACCGAATGCATCGAAAATCGTCTGTCCTATTTTGATGATGTTGATCGTTTTGCACAGGTAGGACATGATGTTTGCGATGAAACTTTGAAAAACAATCATGTTCAACTACATTCAGAATTTTTCAATAATATCAATAACTCCAGATATCAAACAACTAATTCCAACGTTGTCTCGTATCGATGAATGTATCTCGTATTTTGAAACACATGTATGATGAAGAACAACTTTAATTTCTCATTTAGGACTGTAATTGTTCTTTTCTTTTCAGAGCACATTTAAACAATCATTATTATATAAGAATCAAATGAAAAAAGTTCTATCAAGAGTTCTACAAATAATTAAACAACATATTATAAACACATTACAAAGTTCATCAAACAATATCGATCCCAGTAAGGTAGGTAAGTTTCTTTCTCGCACAATATTTCTATAAAAATTAGAGGTTTGATCTCCACTTTACTTCGAAGTAGCTTTTGTCAGAAATGCAATAAGTTCGTAAGAAATTTATAGATGTATTCGCATTCAATGATGAACAGTTGATGAGTTTTTTTCTCAAATGAAAGGTCTTTCTCAGTCGATATCGATTTTGATCCATTCGAACTTGAAAACATATGATAAGTTGCTTAGAAGAGACACTTAAAAAAATACCTTTTGTTTTCTATCTATTTAAAAAAACGTTACGAGAATTAGTCTAACCACTTCTACATAAATTCACATATAAAGAGTGGGAGATAGTGATACAAAACAAAATTTTCATACTGTTACATTTGTCATTTATGTTTTAGAATCACACATTATTGTCCGATGATGCATATACGTTGTTTTATGGACGATTTCGTATCAATGCACCCAAAGTGAAGGTGCTGTCGGAAGAATTAGAGCAACGTTGTACAAAAAATCCTGAGTATATATCTTTTTTTCATTACAAAACAAACGGTATTCATTTTTGCTGTTGATTTAGGTATGAGAAAACGCTAACAGATTGTCATGAATGTTATACGAATCAACGGCGCATGCTGCTAACATACAGGTAAATAGCTCCGATACTATTTTGCAAATACTGATGGATCTCTTTTTGTGATGGACTTTCTAGTATAGCTAGTGCAATTCAAGATTTAGCCGTAAAACACGAACGTGATATGTGTACTCTGGTATGTGTCATTCTGAATATCCACCACCTTAGTGTTAAAGCGAATGAGTAGCGTATAAAGATATAACATTTTTTAGCGTAGTTGAGTGTACTATAATACGAATTTTTTTGTTTAATTAGGTTCGAAGTGGTTGTGCATTTGTTTTGCATTTATGTCAGGATGAATATCAACTATTCTATCAATTTTTTTCCAAACGTTCTTCTCAAGTAGAGTAAGATCTTGAAAAAAGAATTTTCGAATTAAAAAATATTTTTCAACATGTTTTCTTCGCATTTTAGCACAATGTTATCTGAATTTTGTAATCAACTGTATGATGTATTACGATCTCGCATTATTCATGTTGTCCATTTGGAAACATTAGCAGAATTAGTTACAATATTAAAAATTGAAATGATTGAAGAACATGTGAAGCCCAGTGGTAAAATATACCGAGAATATTATGAATCGATAATAGTGTATAATAATTCATTTTATTTATTATAGCTAAAGAACTATCGACATTTGAAGCTATTTGTACGCAAATGTTAGAAGATGTTCAAGAGCGTCTTGTTTATCGGACACAAGTTTATATACGTGATGAAATTTTAAAATATAATCCATCGCCTGGTGATGTTGCCTATCCAGAAAAATTAGAAATGATGCAGGTACATATTTCTGTTTTAAATGACTAGAATCTCTTCAAATTATAGTTACACATTTATTTAAAACAAGAAAAATACTTTAAATATTCTAAGTGTTTATTATGAAAGAAATTACGACGATTGATATATGTTTTCGTTTAGAAAATATCTCAATCAATAAAAGAACAACATTTGGTCAGACATCCATCACAGTCTTCAACTGATTCTAATTCAACAGAAGTATTTTTTGAAACAATTTTTGAACCCATTCCTTCATCAATCTCATCCCTACCAGCAAAAGATGGTCAAAGTCCGAAAGCATCTCCAGCGGATCTACACGGAATGTGGTATCCGACTGTAAGACGTACACTAGTTTGTTTGTCAAAATTATTTCGGTGTCTAGATGTAAGTGTAAAAACTAAATTAAATAAATTGTCTATTTTCGAACTTTTATTTTAGCGTAACATTTTTCAAGGTTTATCTCAAGAAACGTTAACGATGTGTGTTCAATCATTAATAAAAGCAAGTGATTTAATAATAAAACGAAAAACATTATGTGATGGACGTTTATTTCTGATAAAACATTTATTAATATTACGTGAACAAATTGCTCCATTCAACATCGATTTTGCTGTAAAAGAGATGGTTTTAGATTTTTCAAAATTAAAAGAAGCGGCCATGAAGTTTTTAACAAAAAAATCAAAAATGTTATCGTTACAACGTGATAATGCATTTTTAGACTTTTTATTACAAGGCACATTACAAGTTAAAGAAAGTTTTATCGATTCTAAACGAGAAGTTGATAAACAACTGAAACAATCGTGTGAAAGTTATATATCGGATGTTTCAACACAATTATGCGGTAACATACGACAATATTTACAAAAAGCAGAAGTCATTTTAAAAATGAATGATGAAAATAATAATACAAACATACAAAAAGTATCATTAAGACAACAACCATTCGCAAAACCAGATGTATTACATGAAATTATTATTGAAAATTATAACTATTTGAAAAAAAATTTGCCTGATGTTTTAAAAACAATGAGTTTATATTTAGCTAATAAGGATACCGAACAAATACTGTTTAAACCTATCAAAGTATGTTTTTATATGATCGATTAATAAGGAAAGATCGCCTAAACATGCATCTGGAGATTACCATAAAACAGATTATTTCAAGAGTGTCGATCACAAATATGATGGTTTAAATTACTAAAAACTACTAGATGGTTGCTGAGTTATGATGTTCTGTGTTTTTTTTTATAAAAGTTGATTCGCTCATATTTCTTGACAGCAGGCTTAACTGAATCTACTAACGACATTGTTTTGCAGAAACATCTGAGTTACAATTTGGTATGTGTCTTGATAAGGATATTAAACGTGCAATATCACATGTCATCTACAGAATTACAATTAAAAAATTCGTATAACTTTGGATGCATACCAAATTGTAACTCGGGTGTTTCTGTAAAACAATGTCGTTGGTAGATTTAGTTAACGTTGTTGTCAAGAAACATGATCAAATGCACATTTATAAAAAAAAACAGAATCATCATAACTCAGCAATCACCTAGCACTTTTTAGCCATTTAAATCATCATATTTGTGATCAACACTCTTGAAATAATCTATTTTTATGGTAATTTCCAGATACATGTTTCTGATTAGAAGAATGAGTGTACTGAAGGAAGACAGCTGTACCAGGAAATGAGTTCAAATCGAGGAACGCGAATCAGAAAATAAGAGACTTATTATAACTAAAACTACTGCTCATTCTGATTCTTTTTAAGTGTTCACGAAATTTTGTTGATGTTTTTGTCCTAGAGATCTATTTATGAATACGAACTTTAGATATCATTTATTATCTCTCTTTAGACAAACATTCAGCAAACGTACCAGGAATTAATTATATTAATTCGTGATCATTACAGCGAAGAAGATCTTCAGATTATTTCATGTCCATCTCAAGAACAGGTATTGAATATTTAGCTAAACAAAATCATTTAGAATTATCTTTTCATATTTTAATTTGTTTTAAGATAAGTTTACTTATTTCAATGGCATCAACAACATAGCGAAAAAATTTTTTTAGTGCAATAGACCAATCTAATGTGTCGTATTCATCATGCATTTTATACTGCACGAGAATCTCAATAGCTAATCGAAAAAGTGATCAATGAGTCAAATGATATTATTTAAATTCGATCCGTTTAATACGAAAAAGTTGATGTGATCAACATTTGCTTGTTTAATTTTTACTTCGCCAGTATTTTCAGCATATTTATTTTTCTCTCGTTAAATATTATTATTATAATTTGCGGCGATCAAGTTTTAAAAGTCCGAGAGTGTGAAAGTGCAATTCAGTTTTGTTTTTCCTTATTTCAATTTACACTGTTAGTTGTTTAATTTCATCGATTGATTTCTGGTAATAAAAAATAACATTTCTTTGGGTTTTTTTATCTGTTTTTTTTCTTCTTCTAATGAGCGTAGTCATATTTTTTTCTTTATCTGTCGCTATGTATTCGTATGTGTTTCTTAAACAGGAATTAAATTGTAGAGTAATAATATATATAGCAAATTCATGTTTTTCTCTTACTTTTCTCTCATTCACTGTTGTTATTTGTGAGCAAAGAGTACACAAACAAAAAAAAGTTACTTTATATTATATTGAGCTATGCTTAGTTGTTCGTTTTCTTAGCAAAGAATTAAATTGTATAAAAACGCTAAATATAACACGAGTAAAATAGCTTTTGTGAGATATATTGTACAATAAATTTTGTTTTTCAGATTCTCCTATTAGATTTTATTCTTCTGTTAATGATTCATTCATAGAATGACTAACAAATTATTAGTAGGCGGCGTATGCAAGAATTTAAAATATTTTTATCATGTTTAAATTTAAATATATTGTCTGTATTTTAGTTTTTATAAACGTTTATGGAGACACGTCGTCGTTTACAAACAATAACTAAACAAGATAATAGTCAACAGATCTCATATAATAATTATCAACCACAAACAACAAAAGTTCATCCCGTATTCATTGAAACTGTACAATCTTTGCCACAACCATCACTATTTTTAACAAATAATAACAATTCATCTACTGAAAAAACAATTCTTACAATAATGTCGAACGGTCGTGATCGTACAAATGAATTTTTGACTACAGTAAAAACATTCCAGAGTCGGAGAGTAAGATGTTAAACGTTAATATTAATTTACTATTCACAACATTTATTTGATTTGTAGAATGATTATGTTCGTCCATTGATTCCGCCAGCACCATCCACAAAAAAAACAGCATCCACTATTCAACAAAGTCATCAATTTATGCAATCAGCCAAACAAATTGGTCAAGATCTATCACAAACATTTGTTAAATTAGAACAGTTAACAATAAGTATGTCGTATACAAACCATTTATTATCAAATATCAAAGTATCATTTTGTGTTATTATTTAGTTGCTAAACAATCATCATTATTCCACGATAAATCTGCAGAAATTCAAGATTTAACATCAGCTATCAAACAAGATATTGGTAATTTGAATAAACAGATTGCTCAATTACAACAGGTACTTATATGACTTTACTTTTCTCTTATTTTTTTTAATATTTTTTTTTCTTTCATTTAGTATATGCACAGTACAAATGGAATAAAATCGAAAAACTCACAAACTCATTCTAATTCCGTCGTTTTCGTGTTACAGGTATAGTCAAACTGTTTTTCGTTCTACTTCAATCTGTCAATGTTTAAACTGTGTATTTTAGTCTAAATTGGCCATCATGTCTAACGACTTTAAACAAGTTCTTGAAGCTCGTACACACGTAAATAGAGTCCATTTATGAGAGATTCATTACAAAATTTGAAAATTACTTTTTGTCTTCTAGAATTTGAAAGAACAAAAATCTCGGAGAGATAATTTCTCAAAAAATACCGTTGCATCTGCTGGACATCCGATATCGATGAATGGTATAATGGATTAGTTGGGTGCTACATCTACTACTTTAACATTGTACTTACTTTTTTAGGACGTCCGTCTTTGTTGTTGCGTGATGATAAACAAGCGAACGGAGATTCTTTTATTAATATGGGTAGTGCACCATCTCAAAATTATTCTCAGAAACAATTACAAATTACTGATGAAACAGTAAGAATGTGTGATTGATTGATTAAACGTGTCAAAGTGTAACCATAACCGTACTTAATGTTTCTTCTAGGATACGTACCTTGCAAGCCGTTCGGAAGCGATGCAAAATATTGAGCAAACAATTATTGAGCTTGGAGACATTTTTACTCAACTTTCAACAATCGTTACAGAACAACAAGAATTGGTAGACAGGTAATTTGACAATGAAACACTTTGATCTTTTTAGTTATATGATCTATTTCTAGAATCGACGCTAACGTTGATGATGCTGCAATTCATATTGAAGGAGCTCATGGAGAACTATTAAAGTTTTATCGTACTGTAACGTCGAATCGTTGGCTAATTATTAAAGTATTTGCTGTGCTGATTATTTGTTTTCTACTATTTATTATTTTTCTGGCATGATAGATAATTTGGGAATTAAATGTAAACGTTAGTTTTCTGAATATTTTTTGAAATGTTGATTAAAGAAGAAATTTGTCTGTTTGGAAAAGTCTGAGCGATTGAAATGTTTTTATTGTTATTGATTGATACAAAAATTTGCTGTACATAACATATTTATTTTTATCTCGAAAAAAAGTGTAGAGGAATCGTTATTTATTCGTTAAATTAATTTTCGTATTTGATGTTGTGGTTTTGAGTATCTTATTTATTTAAATATATTAACACTTAATACTCAATCAGCAGGAATATATTTTTCACTTATTTTGATTTGCATTCACGAAGTTCTAGTAAGGTTTTTGTCAGATTTACTAGAAAAAATAGCTTTTTGAGAAATTTCAAGAATCAATCCTTATTTACTATAAATTCTATAAAACACATTTTTTTATGTAACTTTTGCCGCTTTGTACAAGGATATCCTCAGTTTTAAAAATCTGATTCGTTCAACATGTAAATATATCCGACTTGTGGAATTTCACAAGGCACATATTCGGTATCTTTTTTATTTCATTAAACTGTACAATTGTCGAGAAAACTATAAAATTTAGTATGATGTGGAAATGAGAGAAACAAAGAAAATATTCAGAAGATAGAATTTTTTAACAGAGTAAAAAGCAGCGAAAATATGAAATCGATATTTTTGACTTTTGTAATGGGTAAACGAGAGTAAAAACGAAGCGAGCCAAAAAAACATTTGCCGCCATTTTGTAGGACTTTGTAGGAAATAAGAGTAAAATGAAAAAATTTGACTGAAGACTTTTTGTGCTAAAGGGACCGAAAGTTGACTCTTTCTGAAATAGGATCTCCAAAGATGGATGCCATACTCAAAGAGAAAAATAGGTATTGAGTTAATTCTTTTTCCATTAGATTAGACAGCTCTTCAGTTATATTTTCATCTACAATAAAAGAATCTTTCGTTTTGTTTTGCGTTCAGAAGAGGTAAATTACTGAATGCCGTTTTCTCATTGTCAGCCATTTTGTGCCCCTGTGAGAGTAGTAAGACAAGTTTTTAATACCAGTACTGGTACTACTTGAGTTGCTCTTTCGTGTAGTATGTCCCACTCTGTGTAATTTTCTATGCCCTACATGACAAGAGTATCGACATTTTTGCGGCTTTTATGTCATGTAATGATGGGCGGACTAAATGGAAATACTCCATCGAAAGATTTTCAAGAAAAGTCTCTTCCCAAGAACTTGATATATGACTACGCGTATTCCATCAAAATATTGTCAAAATGTATGATCACTTTATTGAATCTGGAAAAATATTCATGATATTGGAATATGTCATCGGTGGAGACTTATTTGCCTATGTCCAAAGAGTGGATTCCGTTTCCAAAAACAAACAAACATTATAGTTGTATCAATTATGTGATGCTGTTAAGTATTTGCATGACTTTGATTCAAAAGATGTTTTCGAATCTCAAGAATACTTAAGTCGTACCTATTGTGCATCACGATCATACGTATCACCAGAAATTCTATTGAGATTACTGTACAATCCTAAATCAGCACATATATAGGCAATAAGTAAAGTTATTGCGTATTAAAAAGTGTTTCGAGAACGGAATCATTACTGTTTTTCTATAGATGTGATTTTACGCATATTTGTCACCGGAGTAATGCCATTCAAAGGAGATAAAACTAATCAGCTAATATTCAAACAAGTAATTAGTCTAACACAAAATGTTCGCCTCTAGCTATTTCTTTCGTTGAAAACAAACACATTACTTTAGTACTTTTGAATACGACGTGAATAAATATCAGATCCATCTGCTTTGATTAATTATCCAAGATGCATATAACTCTTATGTTCACTCAATGTGATTAAATCATCGATTTGCATTGTTTCTTTACAATGCATTTATTGTTCTCTACCATACACTAGAGAAAAAAGATTCTTGTTGCAGTACCATTTCAGTAATCAGATTTTTTTTAAAAACGCCACCTTGTCTACATCTTATTTTAGCATAAAAAATTGGCATTACATTGAAATAATCCATTACGTTGTAATCTTAAATTAATTTTCAGTTTATAGAAAATTGACTGAAAAATCGGCAGGAAAATCAAATTTCCATAAATAATTTCCAAGAATCTGGAAATTCGATTTTAATTTTCTATAAACTGGAAATTCGACATTGGGTTTCTTGGAAGTTATTTATAGAAATTCGATCGATTTTCTAGAAAGTGGAAATTCGCCCAGGAATTTTTAGACCAAATACTTATTCATCTTTTTGTTTTGCAATCAGTGTAGGTATAAGAGATTCACGTAAAGACACTCATATTACACTTACATCAGCTTTGACAGTTTCTACTTTAGATCACAATTCTGACTATGCCAGCAAGAATTTTGATTTAGGCAGAGACAGTGATGGCGCGAAGTTTCGATAGAAAAGTCCCAAAATCTGAGATGTTTCACCAGAAATTTCTCGAAAGCATGAGGGAGCGGGAACAACCCTAATACAACTTGATCGTGCCGCCACTCAGTGCAAGGAATTTCCAGTTTATAGAAAATCAAAAAGTAATTTCTACTTTCTTGGAAATTATTTATGGAAATTCAACGATGATTTTCTATAAACTGAGAAATCCTCGAAGACTTCCTATAGGTACTCTGTGAAATTCTCTTAGCATTTTTCATAAATAATTTCCAACCTTACAGTGTATACGAACGTGAACAAGACGCACACAAGTTAATTCTTGACATATTTACATATGACTGGTAGAACGACCGAATATTCAACAAGTAATTGCTTATACTTGCTTTGTTAATACGAGTTTCTTATCTATTCAACGAACAGATCGAACAGCCATTAAAAGAAAAGTCGATCATCCTAGTATTGATAATTTTTCCTTCATTTAACTTTCTTCTGTTATATTCCATGCAAAGATTCAGTCGTAGAATCTTTTTTATCCTTATTTCGTTTTACATTCTGATGGTTCTGTTCTAAATTTTTAATGCATTTATGCTAAACAGAACCAGTAAAAAATTGTCTCTCTCTATGATTTTAAAATAACATGTATTTGTTCTAAAACACATATCTCGTCGGCATAGGCACCATTATCGATTAACTGTAATTTTCTTTGATAGATTGAGAAATCATTTAGAAAATAAACTTAATACATTTTAAGAAAATCTTTTCATTTTTTTTATTTATTGTGTCTTTCACAAAAATAGGTGATTTTTTTAGTCTAAATTTTTAAAAATTTATTTCAGAAACTCTTTCTATTCCGTTTTATTATTGATGTAGTCCAATTTCTGGTTTGATACTTGTTTTTTCCTCTTATCACAAAGATTGTAGTATATCATAACCATTTTTTTTATTCATATATTCGTCTCGTAGTAATTGGAACGAAATTTATTAGACAAGAAAAAACCTATTTCTTATTTATTTGAAATATTTGTTGTTCTTTTCAATAAAAAATGTCTGTGGTTGTTCTCGTTGCGTGCTGATGCTCTTTCTATAGACGGTTGTCGAGTGTTTTAACTTTTACCCTTCAAAATTGTAAGTCTTTTTTTGTTCTCATTTCAATATTAGAATTCACAGCATTCAGATATGTAAAAAGCTAAAAAGCAACGAAGAGAGAAACAGGTGTTTAAAATTAAATGACAAGAGATGTTCTTACAACTTTTTTTAAAATAATCGATAATATTACAAAGATTACAGACTATAGCTCTTATTCCCATCGGAAAAGTCGATTTTTTGTTAAAATAATCGATGTTGGAAAGTACATAATGATAATGTTTTACTACAGATTTAATTTTCTCACGTTTTAATATTCATTACACTTTACAAAGTCTGAAAGAATAACTTTAAACATTCTTTTAGTTGAAACATGAATGAGTACTGGAAATATAACATTCCAGTGGACCTGTAGATGAGATGACTAGATGTTTTCAAATAGATCAATATTGGTGATCAAAAGTAGAATATCGAGTTCTTGTTTTCTTCGTCATCGATTCAATAACTATCTATTTTATATTTTCGAAAAAAAAAAAAAAAAAAATCTAAGAATTAAATTATTCTTAAACAACATTTAGATTAACAACTTAACGTTATTTCTTTGATTGTCGTAAAGAAAACAAGAGAAGAATAATAAATCAAATTTCTAGATTTTTCTCCTATCCGTCGACGATATTATTTTTTCTAATCATTTAAATAACATGATTAGGATAGTTTTTTTCTTGACTAGAATAATGATAGAATTTGATGAACTTTGAAAAGAGAGAAAGAGAGATTTGTGGTCTCGACAGATACTTTGTTATCTTCTTTTTCTTACAGGAAAAATTATAATCTAATGATCTTATATAAGAAGAAAACGTCTCTATTAGTAGTATTCCCACAATCTCGCTTGTTATTTTCTAGCAAGTAATAGATAGTCACAGATAGTCACTGGTGTAACCTTCAATATACACATACGACAATGATATCATATTTTTAATCATGACATTTTTTCGCTGATGTCTTGACATACCCTAATTATTTTCATTTCTATTATACAATCTTATTCAAATATAATAATCATCATCTGTTATATTTATACGAACTCATTGGAAGAGAGAGCATAGTTTAAGTTGCAATATGTATACAACAGGATAATTATCAACACATTGTGTTGGCCTTATATATATATACGAACAAAATGAACGTTAATTATAGAAGTACGTAATGATTTTTTTCTCATTTTAAAATAAATCAGAATTATTAGTAAAAATTGACTCAGATTATATGTTTTACGGGTTATATTGAACAATATAATTAACTAATTAATATCTGCTGTCATAAGGCATTACGACATTATGACTGTTAGATCTTTCAAGAGAATGACAGTTATTGAAGAATGCAAACATTTCGTAGACAAGTAACAGTTTGCATCAAATCAAAACTTAGGTAGGTATACAATTTGATTTACCACAAATCACACCATTATAGATGTGAACACAGTTTTAAATGAACCATATAAGTCACGAATTGTTTAGTGTTCAATAATACCGACACTCTGCATACATATTTGTATATTTGTTTATACACACTGTATTAATAAACAGATATATTACGGTCTGCTGTTAGAGCAATGAATTGAAAGAAAACATAGAAAGAGCAACGTAAACCACCATCAACCTGTGAGCCGATATCTGTGCTCTAATTTACAAAAATCTAAAATATTATGTACAGTACGCACATACGGATACAGTCATGAAAAAAACGGATAAAAAGGATTTTTTTTCTTCTTTTTCTTCTTTTTTCACCTAATGAGATAATGTTTCGTTTCTATCATTAGTCTATTTAGAGAGAGAAGAGAAGACTCATTCATTCATTCATTCATTCAATCCCATCATGATGTAGCTTTTAGTACTCAAGAAACGCTTGCAGATATCCATATGTATTATATATATCATTGGAGAAAAGAAATCTACATATTTTATGGCATATTAAAAAATATCCCAAAATTTACTTTTATTTAGATCAGTCTGTCGATCATGGACAAATTGTTCAAACAATTCCCACCAATGACGATGTCAACGATGATTTTATAGATTCATTACTCTCAAATTACTCAAGCAATGAATCGCTAATAAGTAAGAGAAAAAAATAAAAAAAGAGTGTATATTTGATGTGAGAAAACAAAAATATGTTTGATTAGATCAGGACAGCGACTTGAGAAACGATAACAGACTATATAAAAATTAAAATTGACACTTCTAAGAGAAGTGTGAGACATTCTTGTGTGAGTTCGTGACAAAATCCTCATTAATCTTAAGGTTGAATCATATCAAAAAGTTATAACTAACAATATTAATACAATAGTTTCGATGATAAAATGAATATCATAAATAATATGGTCTTTAATGAAATGTCTTTTTGTTAGATTTTCTTTATGATTGTTAACCTTCATGCATGATAATCCATTATAAAGTGTCTGTATTTCACACATGACAGTCTATTATACTTACCGATGTAAGTTTAATAGATATTATTCTTTTTATTTCATCTTAAGTTACCCTTCATTTTCATCTGCATATCATTACTTCAGATATACAACATATTGATTACAATAAGAAAAAACATGATTTGACAGTATTTGATGAATTAAACAAACAGTGTGATGATGAAATTTTACATTGTTGTTATCGTAATAATCATAATAACGATTTAAGACAATTTCATCGAAATAATGACATCACAGAAACAATAACAGCATTAGGTGTAGATATGGAATATGAACAACGTTTTCAAAAATCTTTACAAAAATTAACTGTACCAAATTGGTACAATGATTCGATTATTGATAATGAATATAAATCTAGTAATAATGAACAAAACAATCGATATCGAACAGAATCATCAGTAATATCTCATCAAAGTGAAAATAGTCAAGATGAAAATCGACATTATTCACCTCGTATTAGTCGACAATATGCAGGTAGTTATAAATCACATCGATCATCAGCAACATCGCCATCGCCTTCTGCACATTCATGGCATCATACCGTCTATAATGGATGGAATACACTATCACTTATGACCCATCGTTCAATAACAACACAACCATTATTAATGTCAACAACAATAAGTCAACGAAAAAAATATGAACCGGGTGTTGAACGTGTTTCAAAAACATCAAAATGGTATAGACCAGTTGAGTTTACAACAAAAGGTGAGAGAGGTCTAACATCATTATTCATGGATGTTTTGTTTTTATTACCGGAGACTAGTGTAGTAAAAATAAACAGAAATGATTAATGATTCATGTTCAAAATATCTTTCCATTCTTCTATAGTATCACGAATTTTCTTACATATGTCTCAAATATTAATAATTGTGAATGTATCGAACTTGTTGAAGAGTAATAATTTCAATATAAATGTCAGAGTAAACAGCAGCAAAAGAAACACATTTCATAGTTTTTAATTAAATAAAATTAAAAATGAATTTAAAAACAGATGCTGTTACTCTTACATTTAAATTGTGAATGTAGTATTCTCATCTTTAGTATTTTCTATCTACTTTTTAAATCTTAAACTTATAGTAGTTAACTGATTGTAAACTCGGTTTAAGTTAACCTGATACTATTAAAATATCAAACATAAAATCAAAACATTCTATCATCTTCAAACAAGTGAATATAAAATATCTTCATTTTATCGCGATTATTGCAGTTATTCATTTTATTTGAACTGACATTTCAAATAAACGACAATAATGATTTTTATTTTGACTATAATAAATGTAAGAGAGAATGAATGGGTATGTCAAATTCTCATTAATAAAAGAGAAAGATAACGATAGACAAGGGGTAGAGCAAATGTTATTAACCTTGTTTGCCAGTATTTTGGTAATGTACAAATAAATACTATAGACTATGAATGATGCCTGTGCAGTTTAATATTGAATTTGACCTACTTATACTCATTTTTGAAATTCTTATAATATATACGTTTAGAGAACAATGGTAGTATTGCGTTTATACTGTGTCCGTATATATTAGAGTTGTTCTCACAGTTTCGTTTTAGTAGTCTAATTAATAAACTGTGCGTATGTTTCTCGTTTCTATTGTATTGTTATTGATCTTTTTGTGTCTGCTATGTTGATCTATGAATGAGTGTACGTATTATATATATCCTAAAATAATAAAACATTCAGACATTAAATTCTCTTTTGTCAAAAAAAGAAAGATTATTCGTGGGGTGTTGTTATTGTTCTTCTTCTTTTTTTTTTTTTTCTATGACAGACATTTATAGTAGAATATTTTGATCATTATTATTTATCATTTTTTAACCAAACATATGGTTCATGTTAACCATCTCATCGGATATCTCTATATATTAGAAAGTAAAAAAAATAAATCAATTGTCCATCGATCTAAATTATACGTTTAATATCTATTATTTGATCTGTAGATCAATGTCGAATAATGAATATTATCCTCGAAAAGGAAGCGGTGAACATGTAAAATCTGATTAATTTAAATTATACTGATAATTATTTCCTGACAGTTTGAAGTCTTCATTTAATCTAAAATATAGAAATTTATGAACGCTGTAAAGTACATGATGACGTGGGTTAAATAAAAAAGTATTTTAATTGTAATCTATTCGAATTCATTGTAAATTAGAGTATAAAACAATCTTAAATGTTATGTATAACGATGCGTTTATCTTTTCATTCATGAAATACAATTGGCTAATCACTATAAGACATTTTATATAATTTGTTCTTTATCATCTTTAAGTATATGTCTTTAATACTCAATAGATACCTTAAATGACCTTTGTCTACATCATTATATTTCCGCTAAGAGAAAGGGTATCTCTTTATGGTGATGACCTCGCATTAAATACTCAATATTAAATAAAAAATTATACTTTATCAATAGACTAGAAACAATTACAAATACATAAAGACAGTGAAGGAGTTAGGTGCGAGCCTTCACAGCCAAAAAAAAAAACATCTTTTATTTCATAAACGATTTTAATGAAGATTTCAGGAAATAGTCATGATATTAAATAATTTTCAGGTTGTCTATATGCATAATTGCTAGCAAATTTTAAGAAAACAAGGAACGGAACATATCATTTTAGTATCATAGTTCGGAATGTTTTTAAATCAAAGTCAATCACTCAGTTTTGTTGAATGTAGGAAGTGAATTTTTACCCTCTTATACTTTTAGCTTTAAAAATTTAAAAATTGTAAAAAGATCTCCAAAAAGCTTTAAAGATATCTTTTTCTCATTTTTTTTTGTCTTGTTATAGAATCTTGACGACTGATCGAAGACAGTTCGAGTTTCTACTAGAGCATCTTCTTGATACACAAAATAGTTATATTTATTGTGCTTAGATCTTAAAACTTACTTTTACATATGGTTTTCTGCAAAAACTAGCTTTTTCATCACACACCTACCGACATCATCGAAACTTGTCCGGTCGATCTCAGATTTTTACCACTATACTAACTCCAGCATGCCTGATGTTTTTCGACTTAAATAGCCAAGATCTAACGTTAAGAATATGTAGAAAATTTTTCTGGAGAACTAAATTTCCATTCTGAGGCTTTCAGAGTTCCGTTATTCTGGGTATGCAGAAAAGATGCCGAAGCGTATTAGAGCCTAGTATCTGCGGTAAAAATATGAACACCAACTGACAACCTTTCGAAGGAGTTGCTACGATACGCGATGAGTTACTCCGAATCGAGATTTGAACTATTAACGTCGGAACACGCAGGTCACATTTTTCTGGTTCTTGCCACACTTTATGACATTTGAAGGAAACATCGTGAAAAGCTGGAAGATGTCTCAATCTGAAGAAAAGAAAAACCCTTAAATCTCCAAGGTCGCCTACTTGTTGTGGCACAGGAAAAAAAGAAAAAAAAATTTCTAAAATTGAAAATTTCACCGTGAAGTGACATATTAAAAAATTCATATTTTCTTGAAAAAAGGTTGAGCGCGGAGTGAATTGAAATTGTAGAGGACACTTAACGCTACTACCATACACCATGATGTTTAACTCAAAAGTCGATTTGTTTTATCTCAGGAGAGAGGGATTTCCTTAATGATGCTGAATTTTTTTTGAGAAACTAAAGCTTGATTGAAAAATCAACTTGATATATTCGATGCGGTTTCCTTTTCCTTTATCTACCAGGCAAAACAAATGTAATCATTTATGACATAAAGCATAAGAAAAAGTTGTTATTGTAACATTTCTCGTTGAAACTGACATGCAAGAAAAACGCAAAATAAAAATTACCTTCTTTCTGTCAAAACTTCTCCAATGGATCAAAAGTATCAATATTCTCGAGTACTCTTCACGTCCAATTGCATGAGATTTTAGATAGTATAGAAATTAGATGCAGTATAGGTAGGGTAGGCAGTGTTGAATTTCATGACAATATTTGTTTTTTAAAGAAAACTTCAAAAAACCTTATAGGACTTGATTTTTATATGAACTAACCTCTGTTAAACGGTTTTATCTAATATTCAAGTAATAATATATAAAGGTAACAGAACTGGTTAGATCGATCTTAAATTCCAGAAGATGCTTAATTTGGATCGCTCTATATATAGTTTGACATGGAGACTAAAGAAAAAGTTTTAAGAAATATTTTTGGTTTTCTAATTAGATTTCTAGAAAACCTTGTAAGAAAAAATAGCTTTCTTGACTTCTATATCCCAGAACCATCTGCATAATATAAAATAGGGTATTTTCTGAAGCTTTCGATTAGTTTCATTAGGTTCTTGAAGGTTTTCTAAGAAACGAACATTGCTGCGAGACTAAGCGTAGCCGATCCATCTAATTTTCATTGTGGCAAAAGTCACTAGATACCAGTTCTGAAGCTTCTGATAAATGTGGTGTTGTGGCTGATCGCTAACATTTTTCTAGTTAATTCTGAACTTTTCTATTTATCCACAGGAGTTGCCTTTCTATTTGAATCGAATCGTGTTATATCCAAAATGAAAGATGCTATTATTAAGTATCTATATTTTTTTTATCAGATAATTAAAAGTTAGAAATAAACCATCAACATAAATGTAAAGATAGATATATAATTTAATTTGCGACATTAGAAACAAAGTCAACGTAATATGAGCGAGAACGTTAACGAAACGTACGAA
This sequence comes from Didymodactylos carnosus, assembly GCA_905250885.1. Lineage (NCBI taxonomy): Eukaryota > Metazoa > Rotifera > Eurotatoria > Philodinida > Philodinidae > Didymodactylos > Didymodactylos carnosus. The sequence continues at coordinate 57,096 of CAJNOQ010000032.1, forward strand.
GAAGGATCAATGCGCCTAAATAAAGAAAAGAATATAATGATGCTAGGTTGAATGAACTGATGAAAAGCATCAACAGCAATGATGCACAGAAGGACGATGAAGAATGTACATTATTCGAGGATAGATAGTTACAATAATTTTGTTCACACTTTTCATCCAAATTTTATCAAATTCTCAGGAGACTACATTGATGATATGTCAATGACAAGTTTAGTTGACTCAATATACTGAGTATATAGTGCGGTACAGTAAAAGTGGGTGAAGATCAATTTTTTGCACGGTCGTACCTCTCATCTCATGAGGTCTAAGTCGGTTCGCTAACACAGGGAAAAGTTTTCTTCGCCACGAGAGTGTTCCATTTGAAGCGTTACTTATGGGGTATGTCCAAGCACAATGGGCACCTTCCCTGGCTACGGATCTGCTTCGTGATATGAAATACATATTTTTTCTAGTACAATTACGTGGTTCTATACGTTATTTGTTTCTCAAAAAACAATGATATATTTCAAAAAGTGATATAAAACAAAAATCCAATATGAATAATCTGTATTTCTACTACAGAACAAACAATAGCGGTTTCTGAAATCAACGTGATACGTCGGTGCCTAGTAGCATGACTAATTGTTAATTCAACGGCAACCGGTGTTACACGGATTACGAATATTTTTTCAGAAACCTCACACTGCCTCTTCAATATATTATCTCGGTGTTATGAGTGGTCAAAAAAAGTTTCCATTCGCCTCTTGGACGGACAGTCTTGATAACGCATCGAAAAAATCTTTCCTCACGAAGATTCCCCACGATTACATCGCGTTTTTCCGTCTCTCATCCACTTCTATTGAGCAGTATACACAAGACATAAAAAAAGAAAATATCGTATCTATTCTAGATATCTATTACAAAACATATTTCTCGTTAAAAAATTATTGACATTTCTAACGTGCCAAGAATCTGTGTTACCCGGTGAGAAGCAATGCATTCCATAATTTATTGGGAAGTTTTGACTTTTAATATTTTTAGCATAAGAATACTCTAAAAGTGGTCATTTTCTTTCATAGATTGTAATTCTTTAGATGTATCGAAACATTATTGAGTAATGGCCGCCTAGTTTCACGAGATTCATCAACTTCATCAGACATAATTTGATATTTGTATCTGTTGACAGATAAATTATCTAAAAAAATTGAGAGCTTTTCATGAGCTAACAGAAGAGCAATGGGTGATTCAAATGAATTACAACTGGAATTAACAATGTCAGAATAAAACTTGATATCATTATTCCATTACAGCAACTCTATCATCAGTATATCATGATGTAGCAATGGCAAAATTAGCATTAGAAAGAAATTTTATGGCTTTTACACAAAATTGTTGTGATGCGGTTACTACTCTGGTTAATAATTGTATGAGATATTGAAAATCGTATTCGTCAAACTTCAAACATTAGAAGATGTCCAACTATGACAAATTTTTACTATTACAACACATTGTCTACAAAATTTAGATAAAATATTGTCGAAACATTGCCTTTATTGATTTACCTTTTTTTACATTATTTCTCTTGCGTCTGTTTCCAATATCAATATTGAGAATAAAACTAACCAAAGATTAACTATGAGATTTGGCATGTTAAATCAAATAACTAAACGCAAATACAATTCGTCATTTAAGTCGCAGTCTGTCTGTAAAAAAAAGTCAGCTCTTGTCCTAGTGAAAACTTCTTATAAAACCAAACGCTTGGCTTTCTGATGCTTTTTTTCAGCATCTAGTGAGTGACATTTGATTTGTCTTGATCGTGATTACAAGAAAGGCCATCACACATCTCACTACCTATAAGTATGACGTTATCTTATTCATTATTTATCTTTTTTTACTCATTTACCGTGTTTCTGTTCGTAAGTTATCTATTATTAATTGGAAGCTAGATGTGTGAACTGAGAAGGTATTCTAATTAATAAAAAGGATTTATCCATAATTTTGATAAGCAATACAATAATTCTACTTACACTTGAAAATTTTTTAATATAGGTAAGTTGGTTGGCAAATAGTTCATTATGTATGAGAAATAGAGACAAAATCAACTGGAAAAATCGCTATATATTTAACATTGTTTCTACTTTTTAGGTATAATAAAAGACAAAAATATATTACAACATGGAAATAGACATTTACAAAATAATATCAACAATAACCAACATGAAGTTTCAACAGAATTATGCCAAAATTCAAATACTACTAAACGACAAAAATTTATTCGTCAATCGAGAATTGATCAGAGTAATAATTGCAATGATAAGACGACAGATAAGAATTTTGAACAGGCTAAAAGTGTAGATGAGAAAATAACATACAATCTAATACGTACATCTCAAGGTAACTTCCTTAGTCTTACACTGTTTTTCGAAAAACTGGAATATATTCAGAATAATTAAAAAGAATTATTCATTTGATCAAGGATTTAGGCAATGTAAGGAATGATCACACACTACGAACGCTAATGAACCATTTAAGTTTTCGATAGGAAAAACTTTATAAATTTGATTAAATTCATATACATTAGGACAGTAAAGGTTATTGTTGACATGAATGTTTATTTGTCTTTTTATCTATAAAAAAGTAGAAAAGTTATAAAATAAACATCATCTCCCATATAGACTAAAAAAAACTGAACATAAAAACGTTTTTTCTATAATATTTATTGACTTTCTTGTCAGAATCGATTATTTTTGTTTATATATTGTTTAGTTATCTTCGTGGAAAATAACATGTCTTTAAAAAACAGTGAATATGGAAAAAAAAACTTTCGTTCCAATAGATATTTCTTAGTCCGTATGGTAGATGATGTTTTCTTAATAACTTACTATTATAGTTTTAAATTCTTGAATCTTGCGATCAGAATCTCAATTAAAATTTTTTGAATAGAAATTTTAGAGATCTTGCGTTAAATCGAGTCAATAGGTATTTTATAGCCATGTGGTGAAAAGTTTTTTTATATTTTGTTTGTGTACATTAGATATACGATCATACGTGATCGTCGACTCTTCCTCAGACAAGTATTGTGATCGTTTTCAAGAAAGGAAACATTTTGAAGTATGGATTCTGTGTATGAAACTTTTTGCACTTATATGTTAAAAACGATAATTCAAGAACTTTTTAAAATATTGATTCCTTAAAATTTCTTGAACTTCTATGTTTTCTTATTGAAATCTTACTGAAAAAATTCAAGAAATCAAGTTCTCTATTACAAGAAGTTTCATTAGGGACGACAAATAAATATGATCATGTTAAACAATAGTTCTTACTATACTAAGACAAATTTGTAAAAAAATAATTTCTATCAAAAAATTTCAATATTCTATTTGAATCAGTAATTCATTGATTGTCACCCTTTATAGATCGAAAGAAAGAGGATAATGTAGTTTGAAAATGCGAGTTTAAATCCAGTCTCTGTTAAACGAGCAACGCGCAAAATCTATTTTTCATCCATTAAACTATAAATAATTGCAAATGGCAACGACTTTTACAACATGACACCCAAAAAAAAAAAAAAAAAAAGAAGCAGACATCGTTTACTTTCAAGTTGACTTTCGTTTTCATGATTACTGTTCTTTTTAAAATTTATTTGATTTTTGTAACGATATATTCGAATTTAATTTAAAAAACATATTTACGTATCTATTTTATTATTATAATTTTTCGTCATTTTTTTCTATGTTATTTTATTAGACAATCATAAATCAAATTTCTTTGATGACCATCATGGTCCTGCCGATGCCGACATGAGAAAAAGAAAGTTAATTCAAACAACAAGAAGTAACCGAGTACTCAAAGACAAGGTATCTTTTCTTTCCTCTTCTTGTAGGATTTTTTTTTTTTGTTAAGAATCAACATAAAGAAGAAAAAAAAATACATATATATTTTTTTTTATTATTTTTATTGATTAAAAAACCAACGAAAAAAAAACACATGTATGACACAACTCTAATACTACTATTATATCGTTTAGAATGACATTCGGATAATTGTCGATTGTAAACAAGAGACGGGAACAATGTTAAGGTAAATTCTCTAGTATGATAGTTTTTTTTTTTTCTCTCTAAAATTTTATCTTATCTTTACTATCATTCAATAAGATCGTTAGTAACTCTTTTTTGTTTTTGGTACACTGAACAATGTTGAACAATTGTGTAAAAATAGTAGAAGGAGATGACTAATTGAGATAAATATCTACGATGAGTGAAATTTTTGATGTAAAAAATTTTAGATTCTCAAGGGAAAAGAAAGAAAATTCGTGATTTAAAACAGAATAGGAGATTTCTTATAGACAAAACAAAAACTTAATCCACACGTGTACAAGATATTTCTCTTGCGGAAATTATTTTTTTAATCGTAACTGACGTTATTTACACAAAATAAATATTGAGTCGATTGAATAAAAGAACATAAGCATTTTCTCAAGAATATTATTAAGACTATGAAGAAAAAGAGGCAAATGTCTGTTGTATTTGAAGGTTACCAATTTAATCACCAATAGCGCTACTACAAAGACTTGATTATAATAAATTCTAATAGCGTGTATACATATATATATAGGCACAAATGTGATTTATATAATGATCAGTATTTTATAAATAAGTTACAGTTAATTTATACCGTGAAAAAAAAAACTGACTTTGAGAGAGGATTGGGAATTACAGCCTTAAACATCACACACATACACACACACACACACACATACAAGAGAAACATAGAGAAAGAAAGAGGGAAAGATTCTAAATGGCACGATTGTTTTTCGAATGTATCTATCCATATGGAAGAGAAAATGCCCTAATAGATATATTATTAATTTGCTTCTTTCCTTTTTACACACATATATAAATAAAAGAAATCTCTAAGATGAGATAGATACAGTTCATCTTATGATTTCTCGACAAATTACTTTTTTGTCATTACGTCTCTCTTGTCTTTTTTTCATTCCCAAAATGAGGTATGTAAAAAAAAATTCATATTAGAATTTTCAACTGGTTGTAATTGATCATCGATTCGAATTTTTTAATTAATAAAAATGAATGCTCAATTTTTCTACTGTAAATGATAGCAAAATAGTGAAATTTTGTTCAAAAATAATCTACAATAATTACAAATTGATAAATTGATCTTCAAATTATATTTATCCAGTATATAGTTGAAATAAATGTGCACATGTCTTAGTGGTGAACAACTATGCTTTCTCATTCTTTACGTATTTTTTTGTAATAGATTTTATTTCTATTTATTTTTATTCTAGTTCTACTAATCATGATTACAATTATGTTGAATTAGAAGATATAACAGATGATGAATACCAAATCGATGAAAAACCACATCAGAAATTCTTAATAACATCCACTCGAACAATATCTGTTCCTAACATTGATAATAATTATGATATTGAAATTAAGAATGTAAATCAGGAGAAAGAAAATTCAAGTATATCAGAATTATTAGAAGCGAACAGAACAACAGCTAATAATAATTACAACGATATATTATCAACAGTAAAAAATGATTTTAATGTCAAACAAATACCAACACAAAACATGTCTTTGAATAAAAATAACAATGTGAAAAATATTCTCGAGACAATTTCATCACCTTTAAATAACAGTACAATAAAAAATAGTGAAAATAATATCTTATCAACGTCTATTGAGACAAATGGAGCAATTAAATTTCAAAAATTAACGACAGAAAATAATTTCGTTCAATTTATGACCAATGAAGTAATTACAAATATGAAGTTGGATAATATTAATTCATTACATAAACGAATGATACCAGAACTAAATTTATCTAATTCTTCTCCATTAATTGAAACATCAGATATCACCGGTGTTAAAGATAATAATGATCTGAGAGAAATATCGGATGAAGATTGTTTAAGAGAACTTGATGAGAATGATATGAACGATGAATTTATTTTATTATCTTATACAACACAAAATGATCAAGAAGATGATTCGAGTGACAATAATGTAAATAGTCATACTTTAACGTCACATAATCGATTATACACATTCTCACGTCCGGGAAACGATAAACATTTGATGAAACAACAATCAATAACAAGTGGAACGACAAACAATAAACAGGTAAGACAAGATATTCAGGTGAATCTTTAATAAATATATCTAATAGCTTAGGAACATGAGATTTTTATCGAGGATACGAAATAATAGAAGTTGGTCATGAATACTACGATAACACTTAAACAGAACTTGACGCTGTACCTGTATTTTTATATTCAAGTTTGAAGAAAATTTAAACATATCTATAAATCATATCAAATGATGCTCGAAGAATAATTTTTGACTGTTTATATCTATATCCATTTTCAAAGATTAAGAAAATAAGAAACCTAATAAGTCCATTTAGTATTACAAAAAAGAATTTTCATAGGGAAAGTTAGAAATATTAAGATAATTTTAAAGCAAAGTAAACACTCAATCTCATTGAGTGTAGGAGCCGATTCTTGTTTGTATGTTCACTTGTGCTTAAAAGTCAAAAACCGTTAAAATTCCCCAAAGATAAACGAAATTTTTGAAAAAATAACAGCAGAACATTATTTAAAAATCTAATGCCAAACATTCAACACAATTTTCTTGTCTCAGATGAGTAAAAACTAAAACTATCGTTCAATGACTGTGAACACAGGCGGAAATCTTGAACTACTAACTAAAACGTACCCATCTTAATTGGTTAAGACGTTTCTAAGAGGTATAGTAAATCAGCCGTAACTTTACGAAAAATGTCGTGCTCATCTGCATCACGTGTTATTGTTGAAGCAAACGTTTTTCTCTATATGGCACTGTAGTTTCTTCAAGAACTTAGCTCGATTTTATCAAACTGTGAAATCGTCTAGAAAGTCATGTGATTTTACGGAGTTCTTAACAAATTGCACGTGATGACCTCTAGAAATTCACATAAGGAGATACATACTCTGTTTTTGAAAAGCAGACACATTTATGAACTTAAATATACCTTAATCTCACACCTAGCTGACTTCTGACTGATTTCACTGTGAGAGGTACCCTTAAATGAATATTGTACATGTACGAGGTTTAAATTCTAAGTCTATACGCTTTTAATGCAATGTTCTAGGGTATGTTGAAAATATTTCCTTTTCAATACCGCATTTTCAACAGAAAGAAATTTTTTGTACTGATAACATACAAACGAATTGTGAGATAATATCTGGTAATAGAAAATGCATCAAAAAACCATTTTTAAATTAAATCATTCATGCAAAGTCAACATTTATTCTTTATCTGAATTGGTTCTAAACACTTTACTATGAGGAAACAAGTTTGTCGTCTTTTTCGTTCCTCGTATCTGCTCCGAAATGACTGAGTTGTGCACTAATCAGACAATATCTAAGAAATTTATTAACGGACACTATGTAAACAACAGGAAAAACAGAAGAAAGAACCGACCAATATTGCTAATTTTCAGTAAACATCTTCATGAATAAATGAATTCTCTGAGATTTTAATAATGTTTTCTAATAGTCGAATTGAGGAAAAAGTAAGGTCTACTTATTTTCTCAAATATTTTTACTGTCATTCGTATGTATCATATAACAAATTGTAAAAATTTATGATTAATTGGTATATTGAATACAGTTAGACTACTGTCATTGTAAAAAAGAAATCATTAAAGAATCATTAGATATTATAATTACTCCATATAAACAGTCAAGATCAGAAAGATATTTTCAGCCCTAATATTTCGTACTCTGTTTACAGCTTTCTTCTCTCACAAGCGATTGTTTATATAATCAAGTCGATTTATTCTGACTTATTTACTGATGTATTTATAATATCAGATATAGCTTGAATCTTACTTAACTGAAAAAGAATATTCTGAGCTGTTTAACTATTGCACTCGATTAATTATTTTACGTATAAAAATTCAATATCGATAAGGATCATCAAGTATAAAAAGTTAATCAACGAATCTTGATGAAATTGTTCACTATATCATTATAGTAAAAAAAATGAGCGTTGTCGACTAACATAAATCTTGATAACATCAATTTTCTATCATAAATGATATTTATAAAAATATTGACATTCAAAGAGACAACATAATTTTTCTTTTATTTTCTTCAAAATCTTTTAAAATCTTAACAGTTGATATGAATAATTGATATTTTTTAACAATGTAATATTTAGTGAAATGATGGTAGCAGTTTTTTATTTTCTTATATATGCTACCTTGATTCATATTTTTTTTTTGTTAATGAAAGATCTATGTGAACAACGACAGTGGGGGATAAATGTTACACATGTATTAGAAAGACTTATATATATTCAAATATAATTCATTCATATTTTTGTAGGAGTACGGGAAAGAGAAAATAAGAGAAATATACGTGCCAGAATCATAATAATCACTCAAAATTTTTTTGTTACTTGAGATAATCTCAAATTCCTCATGTAATCAATACACACATAAAAAGAAAGAAAATACTGTGTATATTGAGCTTTTTTTTCTTACTAGGAGGTCATGTCGTCATCTCATGCACAACAACAATTAATAGATGAAGATGTACTAGATTTGACTCATAATCGAACATCTCTGATAGAAACTACAACAAATAGTCAATCGATAAATATGACAGAAACAAAACAACAATCTGAAACATTACAAGATGATTTATTATTACGTAATTTTACGTTTAATCCTTCGTATTTAAATATGCGTCGATGTCATTCAGAAACAGAGAAAAATGACGATACAGTTGTTGTAATTAATGATAAAAATGATCATCAAGATTTTTTTCCACGTTATCGTTCGAAAATTCGTCGACGACAATATTTAATTGGTACCTATTATGATGGTTATCGAAGTGGTAATTGGGCATTAGGATTATCCGTTTCTTGGCTTCTCAGCCCACATCGTCATCCACAACTGAATCCAAATTCTGTTGACAGAGTGAATTGGTTAAATTTATGTTCAGCAACAAACGAAAGAAAATCGGTTAAAAATCTATTAAATAACGATGAATCAAAGCCAATTGTTACACCATTTGAACAAAATAAATCGTTAATTAAAACGAAAGTATTAGATGAAAATCTCGTTAATGAGTTGAGACGTTTTTTGACATTTGGAAATAAAGATAATCTATCAATTAACAGAAGAACATTATATTCAGAACACGAAACAATAGATGATGATCAACGTTGGTACGTAAGATATATTACTTTCGATTTATTTCATTTTTATCTTTCTTTTTTATTCTTGTTGTAGGCAATGGGGTTCGAAACCAACACGATCCATTTTAAAAAGTTTACAAGAAGTGCCATCTCCAACGAAACATACGTCATTACCCATTAAATATGAATCTAATGATTACGAAGAAAATACAATTCATCATCACAGAACGACTGAAAAACGCATTTATAAAAAGAATATCATCGAACTGGCTAATGATGACGAATATTCACATTTTCATTATAATGGAATTTACCTTCCAGAAATTCGACATGATTCGGGTTATTCGAGCCAGTATGAACGATCTCATTTACAACAAATAAAACTTGAGATTCCCCATAATTATAATGAATATTTAACAACATTTGAATTTGATCGATTTGCCGATTTTACACCAACCCCGACAACATCATTAAATATCGATAGCGATTTTCTTGAACCAATTGTCACCGATCCGCATTTATTAAAAAATCTTTCACCTATCGTCAGTCCATCATCTGTTTACTATTCTAAACCGCTTCCATTCATATCATCAAAAACGATGTTAAACGAAAAGCTAGTCATACGTGATAATAATAATAATAATAATAATAATAATAATACAAACGTTCACCCACTATTAGAAAATGAGTTTGATATGCCTCTACTTAACCTACCACCACCCGTGCCCGATCGATCATTAAAGCCCGCTCATCTTAGACCGAAACCCGGTCGTCTAATTGAAATACCTACACGTAAACATCAAATACGACAAACATCCTCCGATGGAGTATCCACATGGTCTGTTACATCATCTATATTAACGAACAATATAACTTCGTCCATTGATGACAGCAGTTTTCGAACATCGACACCACAACAAAGTGAAAACCAGTTTGAACGATATAATACACTACGAAAATTATTAACAACAACAGCAGACTCTAATCCGCCTACACCCACTCCTAATTCATCTGATTTGGGAACCACTAGCATTGTTTCACATATAATTTCGCATACACCAATAGCTCCAAAACCTCGTCAAAGTCTGTTAAATAAACAGAACGCATTTCTGACCGATAATACGAATTCATCTGCAACATTAATCTATAGTATTCCGAAAAGAACGCAAAATAACAGCAATTTATCTCACCCAATCGACGCTATTGCCAATGCATCACTACTTGACAGTACGGACGTAAATTGGAAAAGAGATAGTTCAACGTCATTCAAGAAATCTGATATATTAACAACAATTAGTAATTCATTAACACAACAAGATACGCTAGTTAATAGTCAACGGTTATATAGTAGTCGACATTATTGTGGTGGGCTAACAGCTGATGATAATAATAAATTAACAATGTCTTCGAATAGAAAATTATCTGATGAATTAAAACCAACAATAATTACGTATCAAGAAAAACCCTATTATTCATCACAACAAACGCGATCATCTTATGAGAATCGACGTAAAGCAAATGCATTTGCTTGCTTATCAAATGTGAGTTCAACATCATCTGAAAAATTGAATTCATCAAGGAAACGTTCAATAGATAATGATTTTCAACAACCGTTTGATGAGGCGACAAATGGTTTAGCAATTCGTTTTTCGATTAATGAAATTACCACAGAAGAAAATAAAAAACCAGTTTTACGTCACACAAGATCGAATGATCAACAATCGAATCCAAGTGTACTAACATTTGAAAAACAAAAATCACTTAATGGTAAGTATGAAATATGAAATAAAAATGACGTTTATTGTTGACTTTCATATATAATAGGAAGTGTAAAAAGACGTTCTCAACCATCAAATTCTATCAATTCAAAGTATGTGTCCAAACTACCATATTATCAACAGATTTCTTCGAATGCATAATATTTTTTCTATTTTAGATCTCGACTAATCAGAAATCAAAGTCCAGAAAGATTTCGCAATAAAGTAAGTACTCTAATCATCTCCTAGAAATGAAAGATAAATGCTTGTAATGAGTATAGTTTATACCACGGACTGCATAGATTATAAGATTAAAGTGTTATTTTATAATCGTTTTGATCAATTGTAGAAGGATTCACGTCGATCGTCGTATTATGAAACATCTGTTTAATTTTTTGATGAAATATTTGGTTTTCTTTTCTATTTTTGTATTATTTACTTTACTCATTGACAATAGGTGCTATATTCTACCAAGATTATTTTAGTGTGTGTATTCCTATTCTTCTCTTTCTTTGTATGTATGTCTTCCATTATTGTTCATATTGTAAATATTAAAAAATCAATTTTTTATCTCATTTTTATTGGTTTTTATAGCAATTTTTGTAGTAGTTTTTAACATAACTCTTCAGATGATAAAAAACATGATAGAATCTCATACACACTAAAGTCAGTCATATTGAATTTCTTAACATAATTTGTGATACTATTTTAGAAAGAAAAAGTATTCTTCAACTAGAAATCGAACTCAACACGTATTCTAGAAATGTATTTAGTTACAAGCAATAATAATAAATCACTATTTGCAATTACTTTAATCACAAAGATATAGGTAGCAAGTGTGTTGCAGCTTATGTTTGAAAATACCTCGATTATGAATCGATCAAAAGGAGATTATTGAGTATTAGACTTATTCAAAAGGGAAAACTGTCTTATTATATCCGTCTTGCTCTTTCAATACTGTCTGATTTTTTGAGATCATTGAGACGGATCTACTTTCAAGGCATAACAAGAAGAGAATCACTTCACATAGACTATATGTACTTTATAATGCTAGTCATGAATATCGCATAAAAAACCGAAAAGGATGTCTTTCGCAGGAAAACCTAAACTTACTGAGCAAAATGCGTGAATCTACTTTATTCAAGTCTAATTAATACCATCGATGGAAAAAAGGAATTGAATACTCAAAAATATTTCTTTTATAATAGGTTTTCACAGAATACATTTGTTTTCACGCTAAAGGGGTAGAAGACATCAGCATATCATCGACCGATAAACTAAAGTTCATTTAGAGAATGTCGCGGAAAAGTGTTTTTCCGTATTAATCCAGAAGATTTTTTATTTCGGGTGAGGAGAAGTGCTGTCAAAAGTTTAGGAAAAAATTTTCAAAGAAAATGCAAAACAGAAGTTTCCATGGGAAAATAATATTAGTTTCTAAAGTTTTTCTAAATTTTTGACAGTGCCTCTCGCCAAAAATAGAAAAGCTCCTGGGTTATAATGAAAAAGCATTTTCCCACAACTCTAAATGAACTTTACTTTTTTACCCTGTGTCGCAGCTATAGCGCGAGCCATGGTTAAGCTTTTAGTGTACCAATGTTTAAAAAAAGCTCCAAAATAAATTTAAATAGAGTTTGCAACGGGCACTTCTCTATTAACGGTTGATCTGATTAAGATTGCTCCTTCACATTTTATTTTTGGCTGGATGGTGCACAACCTTTTGCTGCCTTGCGGGGACCTACCTCGTCATCGCCCAGTACCTCGCTAAGTGCTCTCCAAATTCATAAGCGAAAATCGCCTCGTAAAATCTCTGCCCTCGTTCGTATAGGATTTTCTTTTCTTTTCACCAAAATTCAAGAATATCATAACTACCATTGGTTTTTTCTTCTTCCACATTTTGCTCACTTGTTTCGACAAGTTTCAGTTGGAAATATTTTTCTAATTCAATCGGACCCGCTGTTCGTAATTTAGGAGAATTTTCACTATCATTTTCAAATAGGTTTTGATTTTTTTCTTTTTAGACTCTCCATCTAGTATCTTTAGTTTTTGTTTTTTATTTTCTTTGTCAATGTAAACCGTATCAAGAGCATTCACGATCACCTTATAACACAGTTTTTATTAAGGATTTGACAAATGTAACTGAATCCTGCATGTTTTTATTTTTATACCAAAAGGTTGTTAGAAGAGCCTAAGAGCTAAAGAGCTTAACTGCTCTGCAAACGGTAGATATACCATGTGTACAAAAGACGCATATTGTTTTCGTTTCAAGTGTTATCCAAAAAACATTCAGGTCAAAGTTCGTTCTTCTAAACAAGAAAGAAAGTCCCCAGAATTGGCAAAGCAAGATTGGCTTCGTACGCTCGTTGTCATCAAGTTCTTAAATAATCGAACTCACGCGATTCGTCCCGTAAGGAATCGTGATGCCTCTCGAAGATCCTCATCCGTCGCCCGTCTCTGTCAGACATCACTCTTATACGTTTCCCATTGGAAAAATCAGTTCTGGTTAGAGATGGTTCTCTTCTCCTGCATTATCGTTTTCTAACTCAAATCTATATGTCGTTGATAATTAGTCCCATAAATAGGTTGACCGATCAAAAGATCGTTTTTTAACGGCTTGTCCAGCTAACGGTCTCCTTTTTTCACTCTTTTTCAAAAAACTACTGCAATAAAGAGACTAATCTAAAATTACAACTAGATAATTGAGTAGATTAAACATTTCTCTATAAAATGAAAAGTGTCTGAGCTCTGAACGTTGATCCGTTATGAAAATACAACTATTGTACAAACAACCCAAAAGATCGATTTGGGGACTATCTGAAAAACGTGTCTAAAATAGTGAAGACGAGCTGGCGTAAATTGAACAAGTATATCAGTTTGTAGAAAATTGTTTGCTCTACAAAATGTGACAGCTTTTCAAGTTCGAAACTATTCTAATTAATCTGTATCGCTAACTATTTTTTGGTTTTTCTTTGATTAATAGAGATTAATTAGAATAGTGTCGAACTTGAAAAGCTGTCACATTTTGTAGAGCAAACAATTTTCTACAAACTGATATACTTGTTCAATTTACGCCAGCTCGTCTTCACTATTTTAGACACGTTTTTCAGATAGCCCTCAAATCGATCTTTTGGGCTGTTTGTACAACAGTTGAAAAACATCGAAGCGAAACATCGAATTGAAGAACTAATGTGCTGAGTTCGTCTAGTTAAGGCATATTTCATATTTAAAACAACATCACAATGTATGTTACATTCTACAAAACGTTACAAAATGTTTCAAAATTAAATTTCTTGATATAATTTTGGCAATTATGTTTTCAGCGAAGCTTCTCAAACGAGGTACAAAGTTGTTCTAATTGACTTTATAAGATCAAACTACATCAGACGGAACACTAGAAACTGTGTAAGTTTAGAAAAAGAGTATCTCTTTTGAGGCGTAACCATTTCCAGGCGTCACAATGTTGCACTTGATTTGCATATAACTCGTTGTCGTCCATTTAGTATTGAAAATGTTGAATTATAAGGAATTAGACGACAAATGTAACCAGATTTTCTCGATTTTCGTTGTTGCAGTGAGTTTTTTGCTGTTGGTGGAAAATAAATTTGAGTATGACGATCAATGCTAAACGATTCACGAATGATTTGTTTGATCGTTTCGGCTTGTATCATTTCACGATGACGTTGTTCACTCTCTTTATCACCACGTAAACTAACTAATCGTAATACCAGTAAATTCATAGACGATGCCATAATGATGAGAACGGTCAATATGAATGAGACACAAAATAGAAAATAATAGATACCCATACGGGTTTTCATTGGCTCATAGTCACCAAATCCTAAAGAAATTGACTATTACAGTCTAAAAATAAAGCAAACACCTTTTTTTAATGTTACCTATAGTAAAAAGAGTGATCAGACAGTAATAAATGGCTTCAAAATATGTCCATTGTTCTTGTCTGCTAAATACAATTGAACACAATAGAACAACAATCATGCATAATGTAGAATTGATCATGATCAATTCGATATCGGATAAATCTGTTTTTCTACAGTTTAACTTTTGTTTGAAACGACCAAAAATTCGAATTATCAACACATTCAATCGTTCACCAACTGATTGAAACATTATTAAAGCTAATGGAATTCCGACCATCGAATAAATAATGCAAAATACTAAAAATATGTAACTAAGTAAACTTAATAGTTTCCTATACATTTGAATTACTTACTTCTGCCTCCTAGGGTTTTAGGAGTGCTTGAACCATATCCTATGAGAGATCGTATTTGGTTGTAGTACTTAAATTATTATTCAAATCACTTACCAACCAACGTTAGGACAATTGTAACAAAATATAAGCTACCAAGATATTTCCATCGTTTGCTATATTGAGCTCGATATTGTTTTATTTTATAAACAGAACTCGTAACATTTTCTAACATCTGATCGTTGAATATATCGGTTTGATTTCGATTTCTGTTTTTAAATAAGATTTGTATTATACGACTTTCAAGTTGACTTTTACTTAGTTTCTCTTGTTTTGATTCTAGTGCATTAAATACAGCTGCGCCAACGAGTAAATAGGAAAATGTTATGACTATTAGCGATAGCGCTCGAATATTTCGATGTTTCGATATAGCCATAGGAGAAAATAGACGTTGTGTTTGCGAGATCATTATTCTCTATGAGAATCTCTTTCTATAAAGTATTCCGAAAGCAAATAACCTATCAATAACGGGAAATTAGCATACTGATCTGCTTATAATAATCAAAATAATACAGTTACTCATCTTCTCTCTATAGGATGCAAAACTATATTAGTATCAAAAAGCAGAAAATAATGAAAAACGGTGTATAAGATCTGAACTATGCAGTGTGATCAAACCATTGTAATTTGCAATGTATTTCTTCACACAGAAACAAAAATAAGCAAATAATTCCAAGGTTATAGAGTTAGATTTTTCTCTTCTTTTTTTATGTCTACATTGTGTCATCTTGAGTAGTTTCAAGTACCTCTGATGGAACGCTTAATTGTTTTTATCTCCCGCGCAGGGACTGACATGAGTATGTAAAGCTTTTTCTATGAAGTGGAACCTATTAAAAATTTTTTATAGAAAACAGCTATAGTCTTAAAAGCAACAAAAAATTGAGAATTTTTTTGATTTTGCCATTCTATTTAGCAAACTGCTAAGTTGTTTCAATATGTATACCTCCGTAGTTTTAAGTAAGAATTTACAAATAGATGTCATTTTAATATTAAATTAATTGCAATACATGATTTAGCCTTTGAGTGTTCATCAGAGCAAAGCTAGTATGAGTTTTAGAAATAGTCATTGTGTATAGATATAATTAGTAAGAAAGTAGATAATTCGTTAGAACAAAGTTTCTTAGCAATTTTGAAAGATAGGTTTCTAAAGTAAGAAGATCTCAGTTGTCCTCAATAAAACTGGTAGCAGCTTGTAACAGCGGCGTCTATCCTCATTTAAAAGTTAAGTATATAACTAAAATGCTATGTATATATTTCGAGTAACGCTTTTGTATCAACAAAAAAAAAATGCAACTTGAGAAGATGCGAAGAGTTGGAACTGAAATAGCACAATGCAAGAAATAAACACAGTTTAAGTAATTCGTATGTGAGATAAAACGAAAATTTTAAATCTACAGCTAATTAAAATTTGACTCAGATGAGCTTGATTGCCTTCAGAATGCAATAAAGAGGCTTCTATATTGAGAAAAAATTTATTTTCTGGTAAAGCCTAATTTGACCTCTATCACCTGTAGATCAAGTTCTTAATTTGTTTTTTCCTCCAGCATGATCGGAAAAAATGTACAACACCATTTTTTATTTGAGGCGTAATACCTAAAACATATCGCAGCATAGACATCACTGACTTTTAGGGAATTTTCTGCTCTGTCCTACAAAATATATAGAACTTTTACCGTATGTTTCTAAAAGTAGAAAAAGGACCTGATTAGATGTCGATAAGATCAAACAGTTTGAACAAATAAACAAAAATGACGCTGTCTGTACCCAAGCAAAAACGACCCAATTTTTTGGGTTATTTATCTAGATTCAGGTCCGCGTGCATCTAGATGTACGAGGAGCTGAATCTAGATAAATAACCCAAAAAATTGGGTCGTTTTTTGCTTGGGTAGATAAACGCCATACCATGATACTTAATGTTATTCAATGTTTTCGACCAAAACGCTTTTATTTAAATATTGAATTTATCAGAATTTGTAGAAAATTTTAAGTTTTCAATTCATGTAATGATCGAATGCGTAATCTTAAAACTAATAAAATTCAAGCATTTTGATAATGCGTGAGGGTGATGAGAGAGAGAGTATCAATATACGCGGAAACACTTCAAAAGTCATATTTGTACATTAAAAGTGTAAAATGGAATTTTTCTTTTCTAAAATCTATTTAAAAGTGTGTGTACGAATCTTCTCACGTTTAACCCTTTAAAACCCAATGTTCACTGGGATGGACATTAGTGGACATCGTAGAATTACTACAGATAGGTGACGGTGATCAAAAAACGGATTATCTTCTAGTGTAAGCTGACACCATAAGCTAGCAAATGCTAATAAGAAATTTTTTTTCAGTCGGCCTAGATAAAGGTACAAGAGTTTCAAGTTTGCATTACGTAACTAGCTGTGGAAGGTAAAGGGTTAAATTAAGTTGGCAAGAAGTTCCAAAGGATATTCTGCGTAAAATTTTCGTCCGTAAAGGTTGTCCAAACTGTTTTGCTTTATCAACACCTCTACTGTAAAATAAATGAGTTCCTCATTTATTCCATTTGAGAAACTGGTTCTGAGATCTGTAAACAGCTAGCAAAATGAAATCTTCAACTTTAATAAAACATATATTGAATTCTTAGGCTTTTTAAACAACTCATACGAGATTTTTGAAACGTTTTTTTTGCTACTCTGTATATTCAAAATCAACTTTTCTAACGTCTAGTGTGGTATGAATAATCAAAACAAAGGAAAAACAGTCATTTTTTTCCGGAAATTCTACTCAAAAGAAGAGAATAGAAAAAACCTATTTGAAAGAAGAGTATGTCTCACTGAAATTTATAAGAAAATTGATCAGATGTCCCAGACCTAAAACGAGCTAAAAAATCCAGATCTAAAAATGAAGCTTTCAATTGATCTCCAATGCGTATCGTTTACTACACATGCTGACATACGGTTACTGTGTTTCCAATTTTGTTTCCGATGTCTGTTTATTATAATAAAGCAAACTATCGTCCAATGAATGCTCTTTGGAGATCATCACAATTAATTGTCATGACTCTTTCCCTGTTGCTGAAACTTTTTTTTTGTTATTTTAATTGTTTTAAACAAAAAACATTTGTTTCTTCAATATTAAAACCGTCTTTAAGCTGTTATCACAGTTTAGCAGCTGCTGAAATAATTAATTTTGAATACCAAGGAGCTAATTTTATTATTTGAGCAGACGTTCCAGTGCATTCGAAAGGAATTTAAAAAATACCGGCTTCTAACATGATGAAAACAAATTTGTTATCGTTTCAGCGTGTTCGAGAAAGTGGTATAATATTAAGGGTATCTCCCCTCTTTTTTGACCCTCTTGGAAACCGGGAACGCCGATGTCGGATCGGGGTGAAATTTATAACAGAGATAGAACATCGAAAAAGAAAATCGAGATATTTTTGCACAGAATTTTGTAACACGTTCTTCTATGGGTTTTCTAGAAAACTCTGGTTTTCATCTAGTCACATTACGGCCCCTCGAAAAAAGGTTTTTTTGCATGACTTTCAGCATTTTGGGATATCTCGAGAAGGAAAGCATATTTTTTGGAAAGAAAAAAAACGAACCCGAGATAGGGCCTGAAGTATCTGTGGTAAAATTTTGAGCTCGATCGGACCATTTTTTCGAGGGGCCGTAATGTGACTAGATGAAAACCAGAGTTTTCTAGAAAACCCATAGAAGAACATGTCACAAAATTCTGTCCAAAAATATCTCGATTTTCTTTTTCGATGTTCTATCTCTGTTATAAATTTCACCCCAATCCGACATCGGCGTCCCCGGCTTCCAAGAGGGTCAAAAAAAGGGGGGGTACCCTTAACGCATTAGTATCGCTTATTTTTTAAAATTTTCTTTGGAACGTCTTTCAACTCCTTTAAATGCAAAGTCGTCCAAACGCTTTTAGAACGAAGTTTTGAGTTCAAGATTTAATGCGCTTTAACAATGACGCTTTATATATTCGTAAGATCCGTAGAAATAGATTCATCTTATAGAAAACAGAATTTATTATATAAATAGAGCAAAAGAAAGACAAAAAAAAGGAAAATCAAAGCATGAACGTTATGTACAGTCATTAAATGTTGGATATCGAAATAAAACAAACAATTGTGCTTTTTCATCGAAATAGCCGGCTAAATTTTTCATTACATCACTGGTAGAAACAACTACGAGATCTGTTTGATTGAATTTCCCAATAAAGAAATAAATGACGAACACGTTCACCCCAAAGATATTAAAACTAACGCGTTCGAACTCATTAGAAACAATGAGTCATCGACAAAATTTTTGTTGCGCATTGCATCACGGTGAGATCAACTTGTTCCAATGCGTTTCTGACTCTGACAAGTTGATTTGACCATGTTAGAATGTTATTTTGTGCCATTTTCTTAGCCGTTCTAACGCGTTTGACCGGTCGAACACGTTCAAACACATATTTTTAATTTTTTAAAGTCTGAACGAGTTAGAGATGCATCTGACTTGTTCCAGCGCGTTTCTTAAAATTTTTTGAGCGCATTCCAGCCAAAAAACGTTGGAATTTTCATTCAGGAGATAGAATTATTTCATGTGTGTACTTTAGTTTTACCTAATATACTTTTTTTGATTGCCTCGTTTTGACTCGAATCCAGTCGAATATTCAACGATCTATACTATAATATGTACGAAGTAATAGAATCATTGCAAATCAAGCCTTACAAATTTGTAAAAGCTCGCAATTTATCCAAAAAACAAGTTTACCCACTTTATACGTAACTAAATAGCGGTGATATGTTACTACATATATCGTGTAGTAATCCTAAAAATATGTAAAAGCCTTCACTAGTCCCTTATCAAGTGCGAAATATAATTTCGCATATAATTCTGAAATACTTTCCATGAAAATTCATGCTGAACACAAATCAAATTAATTTGTATATAATATTCAATAGAATAGTGGAATTTTGCCAGGATTTCTAGAAAACTTTCACAAGATAAATCTTTTAGATAAAATCATAAAACAAAACCTAGCGATTTTCGCTTTAGTACTGATCGAGTAGTATCTAAGCCAAACTGTGTTTTTTTTCAAATATTCTCTTCAGTTATGAGTGCCCTAGATCTCTATTTTTTTACAACAGATTTATTTTTAAGAGCCGAAGTGTCATAAATGTCTTTTTTTAACGTCACATGTTCCTTTGCGAAACACAAATAATGACTTAGTACTAAATGTCAGTTGATCGGTTTTAATCACCATATGAATAAAATGATACGCTTCCACATATCCTCTATATTCTACTACAAACGGAAAAATAACATGAAGCGAGAATTTATCAATATATAATAGAAATTTTTTAAGATAATTAACAAATGAATGTCTCTGTTATGGTCGCCTTATTATTCAATTTAACTTCATTCATAGTATGCTTGGACTGACTGATTAATTCAAAATAAAAACAAACAAACAAGTAGAGGTCCAGCACGTGTCTTTTAAGTCAAATTCTTCTTCAATGTATAGTTTTCGTTTTAGTAACAAAAAGTTGTTTTATTTATTTATATTAAAAATCGTTTTGAAACTTGAAAACAAAACAACTTTTATTCATTTTTTTCTTCTCGACAGATACCAATACAAACATAGCACACACACACGACAAAAAAATGATTGGATACATATTCTCAACTTGTGCGTGTGTTTGATTAAATCGTTTAAGCTTCTTCATCTGCTTCGTTTTCTTCTTGATTGATATTGAAGTAACGTAATTCATAGGCATCTTTTGAGTTGGCAATAACACGAAGCCAATCACGTAATTCATGTTTTTTTAAAAACTTTTTTGTCAAATATTTCATGTATCTAAACAAATGAGAAGTGAAATGATCAAATTGTACTAAACGAATTGCTAAATTTACACTTCTGAAGACATATTAGACGCTAAAACAACTTGTTGAACACAAACATTCTTTCTCCAGAAGGTTCACCCATTTCTTAACGCTGTTCTTTTTAATTTGGTCAGAAGATTGCAGAAAAATAAATTTCTTTCAAGGCAAATATATTAATTCGCTACTGTTACACAACCGTGTTCCTCTTTCGTGCTTTTTTTGACTTCACTAACTGAAGGGGTTAAGCAAGACTCATACGAAAAGTAAACTATAATTCATTAAAGACATTTGCTTTCAGATTTTAATCCCAATGGTGAAACGCAAGTAAAACAACATCACTTAACGAGGTGAGAATATTTGTAGACAGCCATGATAGATTCAAATCTAATGAGATAATTCTCGGTCAAACGAGACACCTTTAGTCGATTCGCTTGATAAAATAGAGTTTACCTCTTCGATAATGGAATTTCTGATGTAACAGACACTTTTGCTTTTGCTTTTTCGATCGTAACTAAACCTTGTAGATTTGATGTTTTGCCATTAATTTTCATTTTTTCTTGTAAAAAACGTTCCTAAACAAAATGAGGAAAAGCCGTTCACAATGACAAATGAAATGTTTTAAATGTAAAAACGTTAGTACTTACAAAAGCATTCATATCAAATATACCATCTTCCACCGGATGGGTACAATCAATATGATATTTGATTGCTTTACTCTTTTTTTTACTTCCACCTTTTTGTTGTGTTGTCTTTTTTGTTACCTTTGTCGATGTTTTAGCTAATTGTGATGTTTTTCCTTTCGACGAAGGTTTCGATGTTGGTGCTTTCTTTTGCTATTAGTAGAAGTGAAATAGAATAAGCAAAGCAACTTACAGTGAGTCTGTGCTTACTTCGCTTTTTGGCGCTGGTGCTGATGTTGTGACGGGTACTGCCGGACTCGTCGTCGATCCAGTAGCTGCTTTTTTCGCTGTTGCTGCAGCAACCTTCTTTTGTGCTGATGGTGCTTTTTTAACGTCTGTCATACTGAATATAATCTACTGTTTTGTAGTTACTAAATTCTAAAACAAAGCAAACCAGAATCAACTGAAGTTTTTGTGAATAGACGGACGAGCAGTAATTATCATGCATATTAAGAACATCATCAACCAACTTATTTGCATCAAATCGTCTTCAAACGTTAAGAGTATTTGTTGGTTAATCATACATGGAAATAGTCCAACTATGTACAATATGCTGCAAAAAGATCACTATAGCAAAACTTATATAGAAATTTTCTATTAAACGGTTAAAATGAGGAGTCATTTTGGGTATTTTCATTCTAGGAAAAGTGCCTGCGCCAACGTTGAGTTCCTGCCATGAACTGACTAAATATGTTGGCAAACAGTTTACAAACGAAATGTTCCAAATTGTCTTCTGTATCAGAACAATAAAAATGATAATATGATTAGCATTCTGTTTATGATTGCCAAGTAAATCCATTTACAGATGCCCGATACTACAATCTGTGGAATTTCTGTGAACTGAAGACGAATAATTTATGGATTGTTCTTCCATTATCATTATTGGTCGAACCTCGATGCATTATAAAGAAGATATTTTGCGTTAATGAAAAGGCAAAAAGTGGATTTTTCTATTTTCATTCCCAATTTAATCACTTTACAAGAATCCTAATTTTGGATGCGGGTGTCTAGATGACACTAGATCTCAGGACGAGTGATAAGAGCGCAATATGGCAGACAACGAATATGCATTTTCCCCCTTAACTACAGAAAGGGTCTTAAAACTTCTAAATTGTTAACAAGATTTTGCTTGAAAAAATGGGACAATGGCAACCAGCTAAAATTTTGCTGGGTCTAATATTATGTTGTTATGTAGACGCCGACTTTTATCTCATACTTCCAGTGAAGGGAATAAAGTACCTATGGGTAAAACGTGGAAAAAGCGAAAAAAAGACACGTAGCTGGCGCCCCCACGTAATTAACTATAGCGCACATTCGATGAGCGCATGCACGACGTCTCTAAAGGATCTCGAGAAAGCCTCCAGTTTAAAGCTGGTGTGGTACAATGGTGTATATAGAAGACTATAATGATCTCCAGATACAAAGTTCGAATCTGTGCACGACTTTATAAGAATGTTTAAACTGTTTATATTCTACTTTGTTAAAAGTCGAGTCGATTTTCAAGACTTTTGATTTTCAAAATATAATGCACTTCATTCTTTTTTAATAATTTCCACGGAAAAGAGATGGCGAGCTGCAGTCTTAAGTTTTCAAAAGAAAAATATTGGGAGTATACGCATATAAAAATTTAAATCGGATCTCTGCTGAGATGTTTTGTTTCACAAATTTTTCATCTCACAAATTTTACATTAGATACACATGTTCGTGGACAAAAAAATCCTGTATATTCAAGGCTTTGCTTCCAAAAAGCATAGATATTAGCAGTAGAAAAGAACAAAGATACCAAGGACATCCTTTCACCAAGAAGTTTGAAGTTTAAAAGAGGACAGAGAAGCACAAAAAACAAGAAAGTCAGAACTCCTGTTGCTCATTTGACAAATCGTAGAAATAAACAGATTGAACTGAAGTTTCGTAGAAAATCAAATTCAATTTGAAAATATATAAGCAGTAAATGGCATAATAAAAATACAAGTCGAAAGCGAAACAACGCCATGTTAGAAAATACTTCAATACTTTTGAGACTGATGTGTGGAAATGAATAACAACGCATATGAATTTTAACCGGTGGTGAGGACGAATATTTTTATACAACTTCCTTTTACTGGTATAAACTAGACTATATTATCAGGTGATCGTCAAAGTTTGATGACACCCTTTCCTGGTCCAAAAATTATACATAGTTTTAAGAAAAAAAATGAAGGAATTAGTTAATGTTTGCTGATTGACCTTTAAAATGAGACTGAAAGGTGTTACACGCTTCAAAAGTATTCTATTACCAGTACTAAAATACATGAAGATCTACTGTCTCTCTGTACTGTACTCTGCCGCCATACTGAATGAATAAAAAAAATATATACAGAAGAAAATCGTTGTTGTCTTTCGTCACTTATTGCGATATATTACAAGCTTTTAATCCACTTTTTTCCGCTTTCTTCCGGTTTGTATCGCTACCAGGTTTTAGTTTGTATAGCTGCAAATTAACAAAGACACATGGAACAAAATTTGTTGTTCTCTCTAGGAAAGATTGATTATTCGCATGGTTTCGATGAACAATATTTCTTATACAACACAACACAAGAAATTACAAACAGGAAACCATATTTTCTTTGTTACGACGAATAAATTCTTATTACCTATGATTATGAATGACAGACGAAGGTGCATTGATGTCAATAAATTTATTTTAAATTCAACTTATCACAAATGGTTTAATCTTGTCCAGAATGTTCAAAATTTATTTCGATCATGCTCGTTGTATCCAACATTAACACTTAACTGCTTACAATTATACCAATGCAAATACAATAATCAGATAATATTGATTTTCACTTGTATTCTACTCTTATTTTCTCGAATGTGAAATACTCTAATACTCAAATACTCTAAGAAATACTCTATTATCTTTTCAACTTTGAAATGAGGTAATTCATTTTACTTCTTATACAGTCTCGATCGAAGAGGAAACCTGTTATACAGAAGAGTTAATTTAAAAAAACCTTTTTAGCAGTTTTTCAAATTTTAATTTTCAATTTGCTTCAATTTCAACTGCTCCCGAATGTGAAATGTTCTATTATCTTTTCAACTTTGAAATGACTTATCCCATTTTACTTTTTATACAGTCTCATGCGCTAATTCCGTAAGTGCTGTTTGTTTTAATTAAAAAACACTTATTTTACGGAGAAAATAGTTTTTCACGTAAAAGACTTCTTGTGAAATTCTGAATAATTAGCCTATTTTTGTGCAACATGTAATCTATTCACACCCGATTTATCTAGCTAATCAAATATTTCTTACTCTTTTATCTAGATACTTTTGCTGGAGAATCGGGTGATATTCCAGCGAGTCTATATAGATTTTTTCTCTGACGGGTTCGTGCTTTATACAAACATTCTGAGCTTTGAAAATTCGGATAAATCTTCTTCAGTGGTTCATAAGATGATTTCTATCCATATTCTACTTTACTGTTAAATAGTTCAACTAAATCCGAAGTGAAGTACGTACACTACATAACTGTCAGAGTAAGTACAACCCATATTTACACACAGTACAAGGTGATATCATGCATTGCATCTTTTTCCCGGGATTTTTACTGTCTTTAATCTCAATAAAATACGAATAACGAGAGATTTTATACGACCAAAATTATATTTCGAACACTGATTATTTTAATATAATAAACAGAAATTTGAATTTTGCTGGTTTGCTATAAGTTGTTGTTCCAAACTTGTGACCATATATACTCGTATATACATTTCTTTTTGTCCAAGTTATCACTCTCTTTTCCTGTTTTCAGTCAGATCTACTATTACTGGGTAGGTATATAATAGTACTAAGTTTTCTTTTCCTTCTCATACTGTTTCTCGACGATGGCGAAAGCACTCATCTTACAATAAACAGTTCAAGTGGATTTTAATTAATCTAAAATGTTCTTCGTAGCAGCACTACACTCTTTATTTTAGTTTTAAATGCCAAATGATCTCGGAAAAATGGTATAATTGAGCTCCTGTATTAAAAATTTCAATAAAAGAAGCACAGAAAAGCCAGGAGTTTAAAAAATAAAATATTTGTAACACTATTGATCTGAACATAAACTAACTTTTTTTATTTCTCTTACACAGCTGATGCTGAAATGCTTATTCTTTTGTCAACAGTACAATTGATCCCGATTAGTCTCGTAAGGAAAGGAAAGACTTAGTTCCTCGACTCTGAGATTCTAAATCGCTTCTTTAACGTATTTGGGTACTTCCATACAGGTCCGCCCACTTTATTGCGTAGCCTGGCTTAATGACTTAAAGCCGGGAAGGTTTGACTATATGCAATCGATAGTCCTACTAAAGGTATGTAAAAACCTCCAGTCGCCCCATGGAAAAATTATTCCGAGCACGGTTTTTCTCGGCCATAAGTTCTGAATTGAAGCGTTTTCAGGGGTACCAGAACAGCGAAATCCGATCTTACCTAATACTAACAAGCGTTCTCGTACCGCTAGCTGGAAAGAGCATATAAAGTTACATATTTCTATCTGCAAATGAGATTTTCTCCTCTGACATTCGGAAAGAATTTTTGACTGGAGGACCTTATCTGCATTAGCAGATATCACTCGTTTTATAGCGTGTTGGACGAGCTCAAAATCTAACAAAACATAACTTTGTTTATATTCAAATGAAAGCGACTTCCAAGTTTGTTCGTATGATGCACAATCAAGTCTCTAGCGCTTTTTACTTCTTCATGGTAAGCGTAGCCTGGAGACGTACTTTGGCCCGTCTTGGGCTCCTCCCTCTACAACTACACATCAGTTCTTCGAGATCTTGTTAGCCCGCACACTACTCGACTAGTGCTACAAAAGGCGCAAGGTATTGACTTTGGCCAGGTAGTTTTTCTTGTGGCGGTTTTCTAGAATTTCGTCAAATCCTTAGTTGCTCATAAATACTGAATCCAAAATAACCTGAAATTCAGATTCAGCATGTCATTTTATGGCTAATTTAGTATTTTTTCCCGTTCATGACCTTAAGCAGATGATAGGATTTTTACGGAATTTCTAGAAAACCGCCAGAAGAAAAACTACCTGGCCAAAGTCAATACCGTGCGCGTTTTGTAGCACTAGCCGAGTAGTGTGCGGGCTAACAAGATCTCGAAGAACTGATGTGTAGTTTTCGAGGGAGGAGCCCAAGACGTAGGTAAAACGTTGAGATCATCGACTAACTGCCTCTTTCACTTTTATAAGTTTTACACTGAACACCTTTAACACATTTGTGTTTTATTGAGTAGAAATCATACACAAAAAGAATCCTAACTGTGCAGATCAACTTGAATAACTGTTTCGTCTGTTGATAAAGCCGCTTTCACGTTTTTTGGTCGTTCACATCCCTTTCGATTTCCAATTTGAGCTGGACTTGATCGACCCCCCTCCCCATCACCCCATATCATCATCTCACGAATCTTAATTGTAATATTTCGCCAGAGTTTAAAAGTAGTACTTCGATGATAGCTCGTTAAAATTTACCGTAAAGGATACAATTATTCCAGAATCCAAACTAAATTTCACAGAAAATTTTGAAAAGATTTCAAAAGAAAAAAATGTTTTTAATGCTTCCAAAATTCATTTCTATGTTAACGATATTGAAAATCAAAGGAGGAAACGTTTGCCTACTCGAAAATTAAAGATTGCACATTGAATATAGAAGTGGACAATTAAAAATATTGACATAAAGATGCATTCTGAAAAAATACTAAAGCTTTTTGATTCCAAAACATGTTATCCGGAAAATATCTTTTGTATGGATCGCAATGCTCTTCCAGAAAATTCTCCTGTACAAATAGTTTTGTTCAAATGGATATGAAAAATCACTTAAGATTTAGAAAAACTTATGGACAATAATCAAATAAATCATAAAACATGAAAATTAACAAAGAATGCTTTTTCTATTTTCGCAAGAAATCTCAAAAAGGTGTTGAACTTTTACAATTTTTAGGATTCGAGTACAAGCAAGAATTACTTAATCTAGAAAATGGTTTGAGTGAAATTAAAGCTGATTTATTGTTAGCATAATTTATGGGATTGAAAATAAGAACATAGAAAATTGTATGTCCAAAAAATGCATTGGAAAAAATTAGAAAAGAAATGTTCAGATTAAAAGAAACAATGAATTAAAAACTGAGGTCCCAGATCTCCACGTATCATCGTTCTGACGAGGTTGACTTGACGAGGTTTGATTTCCCCGAGGACATGCCTATGTCATTCAGGTCCAGTCTGGGAATCTCAGAAACGCAGTAACCCTAACCCAGGCTAAACAGAATGGTCCGTTAACGGCGTGTAAACAGTACATTAACGGTCATCATAAAAACGGCCCGTTAACGTCATAAAAACTGGACTAGAGCCTTTCTCTTTATAAACACATACGATTTCATCTTTTCTTTCCAGAGTGCGAAACTATTTTTCATCGTTTTTCTTTGCAAATTATGTGTTTTTGCTTTTTTTTCAAAAGAATTATTCCAAAAAAATTTTACAAAGTAAGCACACATCATTTCTGAGAGAGAGAGCGAATTAAGATAAATAAAATCTTTCAACTTTTCCTTAGAGACAGAGTTGAACTGTATTCTTCTTGGGTCATATTACGACACCTCTTTATCTTTCTCAGATAATGCATAAAATCTAAGATATCTCCTTTTGTATAGATTTAGTTAAATACAGTGATTGTACGAGATCTCAAAATAAAAATGTACACGAGTGAGAAAATACCTCAAAGACTAATGTCTTCACAAATGTGAGTAGCTTGGTGTAAGATCGCTTTGCCATTAGTGACTTTCAGGGTGTAGCAAAGATCGGTTCGGTTCTGTTTGATGCACAGAGGATTGGGGCTCAGCCATTCCGCCTCATTCACAGGATGCTGGAATGGTTCTAGCAACGAACTGGTTCGAGCGATAATATCCACGGATACACACTCTCTGAAAGTTCAAGCGTGAATGCTCGATGCTTCACATGCGGCAAACGTAACCTTATTGGTAAAACTCATAATTGAATGAAGTAAAAGGCATCAGTCTTTCTCATATTTAATTTAAGATCATTTCCAATCATATGATCGAATCAGAATTATGAAATACAGCGAAGTAGGACTTAATTTACCTGAGCAAATGTTTCTGAAAAGTAAACTCCAAAGCTTATAGAAAATCAGATAGTTCCACAGTATGACTACGGACTAGATGTTAATGTACAGTAGAAGAACAGCGGGCCGAAATTGCTGTGTACTTTCTCTGACTTTGTATTAATATTGACTTTTCCTTTTCAGATAGGGCTTATGGCATATGGAAGCATCATCTGGCTGACAAAAACATCAAAAATTCATTTTACCATGCTCTCGAAGAAAAGTCCGAGTAAAACATGGTAGGTAGAATCAAGCGTAATGAGCTAAAAGCTGTCTACAAAGCTAGAGATCGATTAGGCATGCCTTTCTTCGGGTGTGCGCTCGAGCAGAAAACGTCATTAGGTCGCAGTTCGAAGCAGTTTGTTTCTTTAAAAACGGCCCGTAAACGGTGTAAAAATGGGCCGTAATACGGTCCCAGTTAACTGTGTAAAAACGGTCCGTTAACGTAGACTGAACGGGTCGTTAACACGCCGCTAACTTGGCCGTTTTGAACGACCTGGAACGGTTCCCGTCAAATCAGTAAGTCGGATCCAAATAAACAACGGCAAATAAAGCGGGTTCTAATTGGTAGAAATGAAAATCATGGTTTAAGAGAAACAAGATTTTTTTTTCCACCACCATTGAGTAAAACGTTCAACGATGACTACGGCAAAGACTCTTATACTTTTCTTTCAGTGGAAGAAAGACAAGAAACTTTCTAATGCTGAAATAGTGAAGCAGGCAGCGAATAGAATAATTATCGAAGGAAAGCAACTAGGTCAACATTGTGAATCATAATAAAGCGTCTTAACGTGCCATTATCTGAAGCCAAATGTTTAGGACCCGATACCGAACTGGAATATCTCGGGGTTTTGTTGAACACTGATGTTGTGCAAGCAACACTGCCTGAGTACAAATGCTTACGCGTCATTGAGACCGTTGAGAAGTTTGCAACTAAGCGCTAATGTACCAAACGAGAACTGCTTTCACTTATCGGTCATTAATTTCCAGCACGGCAAAAACGAAAAAATGGTAGGGCGCCGTTCATCCGACCCATCCAGTAGATAAATCACGGTGTATTGTGCCAACAGAAAACAAAATCAGATATCAATTTTTATAAGTATATCTCATTGTTGCCATCGTGATCTCAATTTATGAAACTAAGAGTGGAACATACTGTTCACAAAAATATGCATGTCTTAAAAATTTGCTTGAACCATGCATGAATGCTTCATCTTGCTAAATATCTCTCTTACATACACTAGGAAACTGGCAATAAAATGTTTAAACGCATCGAGGAAGACCCGAAGAAAACACAATTAGCCATACTAACTGTCTAAGTACAATGTAGTATGACCAATTTGAGAAACAATTTCATTCGTTTCAGAAAAGATTAGGACTGATAGTTTTAGCAAAACAAATCAATTAAGCTAATAGAAAGAGAAGTGGTATTTACAAAAAAGGAAGAGAGAAAAAAGCAACAATCGACGGTTATTTCGCCAAAAAACTGCAAACAATAACATCCAAAACAAAAATTATAATCGCATATTTGATTCAGTATGTTCACATAAATGACTTTGTTCTGTTAATAATGATTTTAATATATCATTTTCATCTTCAAGTAAACGAATCTAAAAGAAGAATATAAATACCTATTGGATTTCACCAATCGTAATGTTAAAAAAAGAAAAATGAGTTTAGTGTATTGTTTCTTTCTTTTTTTTACAACTTTAATTCTCTCCAGTCCAATGGCCACCGGAATCGTGTGTGTTTCATTGCATCTAACGGATGTCCCAGAATAAATGGCGGTCTCAGTATTTCGTTAATATCTTGATCAGTTGTCATTATCAAGGCTTCAACTATTTCTTCAGCTATCAAACTTTCTCTGTTTAGATGTAAGAGAAGAATTACTCTGCTTTAAGATAAGACAAGCGAGACCTGAAAATACTTGATTTTGGTTGATTTTTAAAAAATTTTGAAATGCCACCAAAACTGCAGTTTGAAAACGGCCATTTTTGATAAAGTCAATATAAGCAAAAATATCGCCTGCAACGAATAGCGATTATGAAGAGTTTTAAACATAGCCGATTGATAGAGCTTTTCAAGGGCCACAAAACGGTCATCTTCTCTATTCTGTATCGCAGAATACAAAGAACTGGAATTGAAACACTGTCTTTCAGGATTTGAAAGTCATGGAAATTGAAGCTTCGCAGTATTTCACCTATATTCTTTTATTTCTACGGTATATAAAAAAATGTTCAATATGTTTTTTGTAGAGAATGAAACAGCAAATCTTTAAAAGAATAGTTGAAGCCTTGACAATGATAATTGATTCAGATATTAACGAAATAGTGAGACCGTCATTTATTTTGGGACGCCCGTTATGGTCAAAGATACCGAAAGTGTATTCTTACAAATAAGTTGGATCTATTTTTTTGTGTGCGAATTAAAATCTTTTACGCTGCAAAATAACGTCAACTTACTCTCTCTTTTAATGAATCATTTTCTTGTAAGCTTCGATCAGCATCCAGACCTTGTTTGGCTAAGGTCTGATTGGCTGTACATAATTCATGAATATATTGTATTGTTTTTTCAAGAACATTACTCTACAAACAGAAAACAGCAGATAAATAACTTTTCATATGAACTAACTACTCGTGTGATTATAAGCAGAAGTGCGATGATATTACGTAAAAATTTGAAGAAACAATGTTGATAATGACGACAGAATACAGCACTGATTGCTTTATTAACACGATTATGCAATTATATCAACTGTCTATAAATGAAGTCCAAAACACACACCTGACTTTTAACATACGCACTACAATCTGGTATTAGTTTAATTAATTGTTGAATATACTGATTTATTCTATCTCTTCGTCGTCTTTCCACTAGAAAAACACGCAATACAACCGGATAATTATTAAGTTTTTATGAACGTACCTTCATTATGTGTAGCGCGTCGTTTTTCTTGTCCAACATGTTGTACTTCTTCTTGTTGTTGTGGTGTGGAAAATTGGTTATCTGTCAATTGTTCCGATAACGAGGATACATCTTCTGAAAAGAAAGAAATTGTTAGAAAGACTGAAGTTAGTTAGCAAGCAATCATCACCTGTTGCCATCATAATGAAAAAACCTATATAAATACAAGAAAATGATGGAAGTTTTGAACTGGTCAGATAACAAACGTACTTGAACCGTTTGTACCAACTGATGGTACAAGAGCAAATTTAGAAGTTCTATGATTGTTATTATTATAATGATGATATTGCTGTTGCTGGTGGTGAATATTATTGTTATTATCGATAGTTAACTGTAAACCTAAGACAACCTGAACAGATAAAGTATAAAAATAAGACCACAGAGTTTTACCTGACTGGGTATTGTGAGACTAGGTAGACGAGATACATTAGTTCTCGATGATAGAATAGAACTATTTGGAACAGTGGTAAATATTGACAATGGACTGATATTTGCGTTATCACTAAACTCTGATACTATCTGACCAATATCCTAAAATATGTCAAAATAATCAATAAAATAAAATTATATAGGAAAAGATGTGCAGCTTACATTCAATTTTCCATCACATGAATGCATTTTTTCCTTTTTTCTCTTCTATCTATTTAATGCTTCCTGGTCATGATAATCAACACAAATGGAAAAAATTTTCTAAAATCCCAAAAAAATATTTTCGATAAATGTTAGCGATGCTTACTTCGGACTTCAGAGAATGGAAGAGCATGTCAATTGATTCGAGAATTTGTTCATTCTTTTATGTCCGATAACTACTTCGCGTATTTTCTTACATTTTATAATAAATATATAAAACATAATGAACATTAATCTGCAAGCCGATAAAAAATGTCTCTTTTGAAAAAAGCGCGCAGCACTCGATTACAAGAACCTCCCAACATATGTAGTCCTACTTCTGTCTATGACCAATGGAGCTACTTGTTCTTTTTATTAGCAGTTGATTGAACCAATCAAAATCACACGGTAAGAGTTGAAGTTGAAGCTCAAATAATGCGTTACTGTCCAAAATGGAACACATGAGATGACGCGTATATGTATCTCATATGTTATATTCAGGTTGATAAAAAGTGTGTTGATGTGAAATGTAATCCCAAATGTTAAAGCGTATAGTGCATACTAATAAAACTGATAAACATTTTTATGAACAAATGATAATAACAAACTTCACAGTGTTTTTCTTGAGATCATTATTGAAATCATACACTAAAATGAATGGCTTTTCTTTATAATAATGACAACTGATGTGTCATACTTCACTATTCTAAATTATTGATGAAAACGATGCCACCCATGGACAATTGATGGGCACTTTCGCTTGCATACGGAACAAATCACTCACCTTCTCAATGTTTTACCACATCCATTCAACTGATAAATAAGCTTATAATGATCAGTTACTTGTTTAGAGGAATAAATGTTTTGTTTCATATATTGCTTTCATCCATTACCGATATTCTATATTTGCTTGAATTATCGTCTGGTTTAGACTGCATTAGATGATACACCAGAATTAAAAAATGAATTCTTCCCATCTTATTAATCAGATCAATTTTCAGTGTTTTTTTCTCAAATCGCATGACTATACTTTGTCTGCAGACGATATAGACCAAGTGAAGAAAGCAAAAAATGAAGGTCAAAACATTTTAAGAAGGAACATTTTTATAGGCATCATTCAATTTGATAAAGAAATTTACCTTACATAAGCCAAAATTGACTAATTTTGTTAATAAATTACAATCATGTTTTTACAAATGCTTTATTTGCTGCTCACTTTCTTCAGCTTTGCTTAAATATAAAAATAATTATTCAAAAATTTGTAAACAAACTCAGATTACTACTATCGATAATAGTAGTGTGTTTTTTAAAGGTCTGGCGACAAAATCAGACTCATAACGTGTATTCCAATTATTTCAATACTTTTAACTGTTTTACGTTTTACTGAGATATTTTGAGTTCTCTTCATAAAAGTGCGCTATTATATTCGCTTATATTTTTCAGCGGGAAAAACTTTTGTACCTAATTTTGACTAATTGGAGTTTTATATAAATAAATAGTAACAAGTAGAAAATAAATGTTTAATAACTTTATTTGTACTGGTTAACAGGTATCAGGTGAAATAATAGAACAATAACCGCTATGATGCTCTTCCTCGTAAAAAATTATTTCAAATTTATTCTCTTAATCTAATTTCTAAACAAAGAATGAAAGAAAAAATACGACATTGAATATTCATAAAAAATATATTTGTAGAAAAATACACACAGTAATGTGTTTATGTACAATTACCAAAAAAAAAATACTCTGCATTGCACAAAATGTCATCATCAATTATTGATCATCTGGTACATAATTTGGATGAACCAGTAGAAAGAAATTATTTCCTTCTTCATCATCCTCATCTTCTGTCCCATCTACATCCATTGATTGTTGTTGTTCATCGGCACTGCTTCCAGCAAATTCACTCACCGTACGTTTATCTAATTGTATCAATATCTCGTCAACATGTATTAGTCGATTAATTATTTTATCAATTAAATTCTTTTTTTTCGTTAATTCATCAACACTACCAATTTCTGGTGCCAATTGTTCAAGAATCCAATCAGTTAATTCACGACGTTTCACACCTGGCATTGGCTGTTGTTGTTGTTGTTGTCCTTGTTCTTCATCCAATTTTCTCAATTGATAAACCATCATATTACTAAGACGTTTATATTCGTCCACGCTAATTTTTGCATCATCTTGCTGTCGTTGTTCCTCTTCATCGTCTTCTTCAATACCATTTTGTTGTTGTTCTCCATCCTGATCGTTGGTTATTGGTGGTTGTTGATAATCATTATATTCATTTAAATCAATATCTGGTTGATCAACGTGTATAATTGCCTTACTTAACAAACGGTAGGCTTCTTGTACATGTTTAACTTCAATATATTCTTGACAATACATTTTTGCTATTGCTTCCGAGAGACGAATTAAACTTTCTAATTGTCGTACAGTAATCGGTGTTGAAGATGATGAATGTGAACGATGACCACTGCTACCGCCACCACTACTTGTTTCTCGTAAACGTAATTGTTTATATTGTTGAATAATATGTTCTTTCGCTTTAATCGTTAATTTTGGTTGAAATGTTTTCGAATGTGTTATATAATCACGGATTTCTTGAAATGTATAAACGGTACGATCAGCAGATGAAGTTAGTGCTTGGTGTAATTGTGATTGCTTATTTGAGTGTAGATCAATAATTCGTTCGGCTATATTATAATCTGTTACATCGTTACATTCATCAATAACAATAAAAAATAAATCAAAACGAGACATAATCGGTGGTGACATGTTTACATTGTGACGTAACGAACGAGATTTATCATAACGACCAGCAACTGGATTAGCAGCAGCTAGTATCGAAGTACGAGCATTCAAAGTAGCCTAAAAAAGATCCATACTTTTAAGTTATTTGGAAGAATATTCAGATGCACACTGAGCGATAACATACCTTAATTCCGGCTTTTGTTATGCTGATCGTTTGTTGTTCCATAGCTTCGTGAATAGCGACTTGATCTTTCGGATCCTAATCAAACGCAGAAAACGAAAGTTTCATAATGCGAATGAGACTTAAAGATGTTTTAGCCTTACCATTTTATCAAATTCGTCAATACAACAGATACCCTAAAAGAGGAATAATACAAATAATAAGAGTATCAAGGGTTTTGGTTGAAGTAAACGTACATTATCTGCTAACATTAATGCACCAGCTTCGATCACAAATTCAAATGATTCTTCATCTTTCACAACAGCCGCGGTTAAACCAGCAGCTGTTGATGCTTTACCACTTGTATAAACAGCTCGTGGTGCAAATTCAGAAACTTGTCTAAATAAAGCTATTTGAAATAGATAAAGTTTTCACACAAGAAGCAATTATGTACTTTAGAAACTGAGATTTAGCTGTAGATGGATCACCCACAATACAAATATTAATATCACCACGCAATGTTGTTCGTTCCATTGTACGTTTCGGTACACCACCAAATAACATTAATAATATTCCTGATTTTATTTCATCATTACCATAAATTGTTGGAAACAAACTTGTACGTATATTATGAAATAAATTTCTATCACACATCATTTCTTCTAAACGTCGTTTTTTACCCTCATCATTTAGTATTAAATCGACACTTGTTTGTTCAGCTGGACTTATATGACATGCTAAGAATGCTAGATGGTAGGTTAAATCTCGCACACCCAATGCCTTTAGGCCTCGTACACCTTCAGCACTATAACCATCTGTTGCATGCGTACGCGCTGCACTTTCAGTATGTGCTCCCGGTATCGATAGTTGACTAACATCGGGCAAAACAATGAGTGTGCCAATAAAGTCGCAACGATCACCTGGTTTTGCATGTTCAACACATTCATTTCTCATTATAATATCCAAACATCGTGGTATATTACCATGTGGCAATTCATTTTGACTTTCTTGTATACGAACTTTTTGAAAATCGACAAATTTTGAACGTGTTAAATCTAACATAAATTTTGTTCGATTATTACACACAGGATTACGACACATAATCGGCTGAGTAAAACGAAACTGTTGCTCAATATCTGGACAAACCATTTGACAGTCAGTACAAATAAATGTACCATAGACTAATTCTGGATGAACAGGATAAGTACGAATGACTTGACCCGTAATACGAATAAGCATACCTAATTTAGATGTATTCAATTGGCGAAGCCTAAATAATAGTATTCACTGCATTTCAGTGTGCTGTAAAAGGTGAAAACATACTTGTAACGCATTGATACATCACTAAATGCAATAAACAACTCTTTATCACCAAGAACCATTCGTTTAAATCTTTCCAATTTTTCCGTTTCTGCATCTAATTTTGGTAAATGTTCACGAAAAAATTGTTTTAATCCACGACATAGAGCTGGTAATAATCTACAAGATTATAAAACATGAAAATCTATCTTTACTTGTACTAAGAATTAGCTTACCTATAATATTCGTCTTGTATAACACGTGCTAAGCGCTCATTATAATTTCCAAGGTGCCGATAATTAATCAGTAGTGTTGAACGTTGTGGCTGACATAACTCATCGACCATTGCTTTTTTTTCATCTGGACCAAAACTAGAACAAAACCAATATAGGATAAACTTCTGTAGGAGGACAAAAAATGCACACCTTTCAAGATATTCAAAAAATAATCGTTGACATTGATCAGCAAGTACATCTCGAACTCGAGGATGTTGTGGAACATTAGCAGCAATATCCATTTTGCCTTTTTGACAATATCTGAAATTAAAATAAACTTTACAATGTTCTCGAACTGAGAAGTGAATTGCACAAGACCATGAGAATATATTATTTCCATCTATCGTTGTATCTCATCAGTCAAATGTAGAAATCTTTTCTTGAAACTGCGTTTTATATTTTAGAAATACGAATAAAATTGTGAGCCATTATTGTCTACAAGCTAAGATCCTTCATGGTCAAATATCACAATAGTATTCAAGTTCTATCAATGAAAAAAGGTTTATCTTTCATTTTTCTTTTTCATCAGACGTAATCAGAAAAAACACAGCAAATAAACTATATACATTTCAAAAATAAGAATAAATTCCACCATTTCAGAAAAATAAACAATATTTGCTCGAAATATAGACCTGAAAAAATAGTTTAGAAAGTGAAAAATCTATTCTTCGCTTATAACAAAAATAACATCGGTACAAGTGTTCGACTGTTCGGACCCGATTGCAGGGCACTTCTTGAAAAACAAATTGTCTTCTAGCATGTATCTTAAATCTGACAATAATAGCTCAAAACCTTGACTATATAAACGTTCGTGTAACACAAGCATATACTTTGTTCAAGACTTTGAAAACGCATAATCTAATTCTCTCAGAAATTTATACTATTCATAAGCAAAACAAAGAAGGCAGAGAACATAACATGCTTTCTTCAATGTATATACAGCAGTTAATTAAATGAAAACACATGCGAGAACAGACTTTTCTGCTTCTGTACTCGATTCTGGCATATAAATCAGCAATCCGTATCAACATGAAACTTTTGCGCAAAAACTTTAGAAAAGGAGCACAATAATTATTGTCAGACAGCATTAGTCTCAACACTTTAGAGAAAAGCGGGTGCTCTAGTATAGTCCAGCAGAATCGCAGCTTGGTCACTACCGCTCTCCCTATCACGTTCCACTTTCTTACTCGTTGTTGTTCTCTTTCTTTTTCATAGCGCGCCTTTGTTCCTGGAAAGCCTTATTTTCATTGGATAAACATATTTTGAGTTTGAGTGTTCACATATAAGGGCAGTAACTAAGTGCAGTGCAACAAACTTTAAATTATCGATTTTTATTTATTTCGTTCAATCTTTCCAATATTCGAATTATGTCAAAGTGAAGCTCTCCATGTTTTCCATGGTCGTTTCCAGGACAACGGTATTCCCAATGGGAACGCGGATACATTTTATCCTGTTTTTTCATTTCGTGAGCAACAACTTGATACTATAATGTAACGGTGACTGGAAGCAAGGAATCTCATGATACTGAAAACTTCTGATACTACTTAAAAACCAAGCAATTTTCTAGTTATATCCTTAACCCTTTCCAGCCGGCTACGAAACGACAGATAGCAAAAAAATCTTTCTAGTAAGTTTGTAGTAACCTCATCGTAGAAATAACAAAAATGTAGTCATTGATACAAAAAAGTTCTTTGTTACCAAATGGCTGAATGTTGCCAAATGGCAACATCCGGCCGTAAGGCGTAAAAAGTTTTCAAAAAGGTCAATTTTTTTCTTCTATGAAAATCCGATGTTTTGTGGTTTTTATAACCTACATATCATTACAAGAACCCAGTTTATTTTTCTCTTCGTCTTTTGCAAGACAAAGCAAAAATATCTGAAGAATTTTCCAAAAATTTTGTCCAATTGGTGCAAAATTGGTCAGTTTTCCTCAGAAAAGGTCTAGAATTCAAGAAAATTCTAGAATGATTCGAAGCAATTTCGAATATTCTGACACAGACTATTACAGAAAGCTCTGAAACATTCTAGAATTGCGCAGTTGCAACATGCGCAGTTTTTATTGTTCGAGTTTACCCAGTAATTCAGCTCAACAATGGAATGGATTATACATCTTTAGAGAAAAATTAACCGCCCATTGGTTCTTTGATCGAATATCCAGATATAAGAAAAAGAAGTTATTTCTATTCAAACCCTTTTTAGGGGCATCACGAATAGACCCTTCCATCTGCTCGGTGAGGGGCTTTATTTTTCTTCTAAATGCATAAATCGACCCACAAATGTATCAGCGTAATTATCAATGTGTTAAAAAATTGAATATAATCAACAGAAGTTACTCCGATAGGAAATATCAACCCAATGTTGCCAAATGGCAACATCCAGCTGGAAAGGGTTAAAAAGAAGTGTTTTAGCAGTTTTATTTAGAGACTATAGATATGAACTTACATTCGTGAGGAAATGTATAAAACGGGTATTTTGTTGTCTTTCGCATTTTGTTAACTTGCGTCTTTAAAATTAAAATTAAATTATATAGGAATAGTACGATCTCCAATGTCTCTAATATGCGCTTGGATACTTCCGGACAGGTCTTTCCGCACAGGTAGCTAGATGGCGATCAGCTGAATGAAACTATAGTTAAGTTCAAAAGTGGGTACTTCCGCACAGGTCCGTCCAGTATTACATGAGCTGAAAGCCGGGAAGGTTTGAGTATCAATGGACAGTCCTACTAAAGGTATGTAAAAAACCCCAGTCGTCCCATGGAAAAATTATTTCGACCACGGTTTTTTCTCGGCCATAAGTTCTGAATTGAAGCGTTTTCAGGGGTGCCAGAACAGCGAAACCCGATCTTACCTAATACTAACAAGCGTTCTCGTACCGCTAGCTGGAAAGAGCATATAAAGTTACATATTTCTATCTGCAAATGAGATTTTCTCCTCTGACATTCGGAAAGAATTTTTGACTGGAGGA